>CAJVPY010002514.1:0-15978 GCA_910591965.1 Dentiscutata erythropus | reverse complement strand
ATTAACTTTATGCATTAGTAATTAACTCACGAGTAATCGCGAGTTAAATATTTCATGATTCGAACCACGATTATTACGAATTATTCGAATCACGAGTTGACGAGTCCAGTCACTAGAAAAGAGTATAATTGGATTTTGGTAGGCTTATATTTTCGATGATCCGATTTCACCATGATCCGCGACATTACATTGATATGTAAAATGTACTGTCTTCCTTTTTGATAACAATAACAATTAGATTTAAAGTTTTTGGTAAATTTTTTTTTAATTGTCTA
Organism: Dentiscutata erythropus; assembly: GCA_910591965.1. Classification (NCBI taxonomy): domain Eukaryota; kingdom Fungi; phylum Glomeromycota; class Glomeromycetes; order Diversisporales; family Gigasporaceae; genus Dentiscutata; species Dentiscutata erythropus. Next base: position 15,703 of record CAJVPY010002514.1, on the reverse strand, counting down.
GAATTTTATTCATTTTACAATAAATATATATATTTGGTTAGTAAAAATTAGTATAAAGTTTAAATCCGGCCTTTTTTTTAAAAAATTCTTTAAGGATCTATGATTCTTTTTTTTTTTATTTGTGTGATGTAATTCTTTTTGCTTGTTGTATTTATGTTTTATAATGTTGTTTGCTGTGTAATAGTTTGTATGTGAGATCGGCAGGCATTATTTTTTCCAGTAAAAGAAAATTTGGTTTTCTTGAGAAGCCTGTCAACGATAACTTCATGATCGCCGCGTGTTAGATTTTCCAGTTAGCCGTAAGTATGTGCTAAGGATGGCAAAAGTTTTTTATTACGTAAATAAAAACAGGTGATGATTTTGGTCTTAAATTTATTCAAATCCATATTTAACTATTCGGACTTTAATCATCACCTGTTTTAAATCGGTGAAAAAATGTTTAGGTTTTTAAACACAAAAATTGGTGACCTGATGCAAGCGTTACAATTCATTTTACCGATATCTTATATTTTCCTTTTTTTCATTGGACCTATTATCGTTATTTAACCCTACTCAATTTTGTTGGATCGTTTTGGTCGTGTATGTACCGGTTTTTTGCTATTTTTGGCTTGTAGTGCTTAGGTCTTTCCGGTTTTTTTATACACCTATTTATTCTTTAATGTGAGATCGTCAAGATAATTTCCTCGTAATTATTTAAAAGGAATGATCTACACCTGCCATTTTTTATAATACTACGGTACTAGATGTTATTATTAGATCGTTCAGTTCATTCATTCTAGTACTAAGTACTAGATGCAAGATTTCGCTCGCTGTATATGCTGAATGTAGTATATTTAGGTTTGTAAATTTTCATTTTATCTGTTTTTTTGTATTTTAAATAAGATTTACTTGTCAAATTTTTCGGGTAGATGATTTGATAATCGTTGATCGTCAAAGACCAAAAAGAAAATTCGTGACGAAAGGTTTTGATTTTTTTTTTTTTTTGTATTCAATGCTTGTGGGTGTAGTACGTGACTGGTGAAGCATACCAGGAATGGACAATTGCAATATGTACACTAAAGTTTTTGAAAGAATGCTGTTTTTATAGGCATAAGTCAATATTTTTATTAGTAATTAATTCAAAATATTATAAATATGGGTCCTGTTCATTGCTTAAGAATCAAAAATTCGAATCGCAAATACAAATAAAACTAGTTTTTTTAAAAAAATGTCTTGCGAACATATTAGCGAATTCAATTTGAACACTTTCAACAAAAGAAATAATTTTCGAGATTTGAGAGAACAAAAGGATGATAGAAAGAAAAGGCGAAAAAAACCATTTCCGAACTTTTACGTGCTTGTTAATTTGCATAATGATGACTAAAAAGTCACAGAAAGACGAACTGAGAAAATCGAGGTGATCGATCTAACGGTTGTTGATGAAGATGTGACGAAACAATCTCTCATCGAAACAGCTAAATCGATGGTTTCCGAAATCAATGACGACATATTAAGGATTATCTTTAAACATGTTATCGATGAGACATACTTAAAGACGAAAATGTGGGAAAGGAAGCTGGAAACATCATGTGTACTATTAGAAGATTCAACATTATTTTCACCGAAGTTTTCTTTAAAGAACTCGATTACTACTTCAAAAAAATGAGAGTTTTTGAAACAGTGCACCTATCACAAACCGAAAATGAGGTAACCTCTGAAATTAATATCGAAAACACAGAACGCTTGGAATCACACCCGGAAATTAAAAAAATGTACAGAAGTGAATTTCTACTAAGAGTTATGACCAAAAATAAATCCTTAGAAAATATTTTCCTGAAATACAAATATCAAGCTGCCATCGAGTATATTAATATGATATTAGAAGACATAATGATTAGAGACGATTTTGACAGTCGTATATTTACCATGATTAAAAAAGTCTTTTCGCTCGAAGCACTCGAAAAAAACGGATTACAAGATATATTACGAAAAAAATACCAAACAAAAGTAATATATGAAATAGATGTAATTGAATTATTAAATTTGTGGTGTGTTGTCAATAATTTCGTAAGCCTATTACACGATTTAAGTTCAGAGGATTTATACTTTGAATTCATCGAAAGTGGTTTATTACGCGAACTTTACAATAACTTTCAGAAAGATTACGAAGAACCACTCACCGCCGAGAAGTTTATCGATTCAGTAAAATTCTATCTAGATAATACATCAGGTTTTAACGCAAATTACAAAATATTTTCTTGTTTACTTCCGAAATACGTAGCCAGAGAATTCAAAGAAATTATGTATAACGTCATTATATAATACCGCATATTTAATTGTTAATAAAGTTATACTTTGAAAAATACGATCAATAAAACATTCAAGGAATAAAATAATTTTTCTGTGGACCAGAAATATGTTATTAAGGTTTATTGACAACCTTTTCAGAAGAAGCACATGGTATAAAACGTGTATTATCCTTGGGTATATTGTGAGACATCTGTCCTAATTACTCCTAATTAGGAAAGAGGTTGATTATAAAATGAATTCATTCAATTTCAATTAACAAATTTTAAGATATGCAGTCCTAGGCAGCTGATTTTTGCGACGTAAAATTCGTTGGCTTTTATTGTGAAATATGCACCCCTAATTAGGCATGAAGTTGATTCTTAAAAGAATTCATTCAATTTCAATTGACAAATTTTGAGGTTAAAAATTTTTTATAAAGAATGTTATGATAAGAATTTTTTGTTAAGAATACATAGGTCTGCCAAACTGAAATAGAAGATTGAAGTTGAACTCTGACAAAGCTCTAATTCAAAATTGTACTTTATTTACTATTCAGTAGGAATTATTAGTATTTTCTTTACATTCTTGTTATTCTTTTTGTTTCCACCGCTCTCACGAATTCTTTGAACTTGCACAACAGATTTCTGTGGCATTACTTGGTTGATTTTTGCCTTTTACAGTGAACAAGTGCAAAATACATAGGGCGGCATTCACAGTTTACGTAAACCCAATAGTGTATTATGTTTTAAACAAATTGAAAATTTTTAAGACCGCATAATTGTGTTTGTATTGTCTTTAAGATTCCTATAACGATACTGATTTAACGTAAATTGTGGATGCAAAAATAAATGTCTTCAATTTGATTTGTTTCAAGTTAGAATGTTGATTAAAACTTCATATTTGATAAAAATAATAGTTACAAAATGACAAATCTAAACGTAACACAAATCTATGAAGTTTAACTTATCAAAGAAAATTTAACAAATCAAGTTTTGTATTTTAAAACAATACATAAATATAATTCTTTATCTTAATTTTTGTGACAAATAAAATTCAATACTTTTAGGTTTAATAGTCACTGAAAAAGAATTATTTGTCACTGAAATTAGAATTCAAATTGAATTATAATCTAATGTATAATATTGGTGAAATAAGTTAATTAGTTGTAAAGTGTAAAGTGCCTTTTTACGCGTATTCTAAAAGATCGACAACATTTTTTGTGATGGATCTTTTCAGTAAACGCCGCTCGTTCTCTGAAGTGCTGTCATAAATCTTTTTTGATAGTTTTAAATATCACTTAGATCTTTTTCGAAGTTTAGTCACCAATGTTATATGGTTCGTATTCAACTAATTTTGCAGAAAAATTTTTGCATTGATAAACGCCTTTCTGATATCTTCCCTGTGATTGATGGAAAATGATTCGTCATTGAATTGATTATTTCATTTTCTCAATATCATATCTTGACAAAAGATCGATTTCATTATACAAAATTTTCAATTCTTCTATGAAAAAATCATCCCTAAACAATAATTAATTAAATTACGAATATTATAGAAGTTTTTTCATGTTATATGTTTCACTATTTTAATTTATATGTTTTTTGTGATCGAAAATTTTTGATTCTTCAACATTTCAACATTGAACTCCTACTATTACAGTACAAGTTAAAAATAACTATTCGATCAAAAGACTCTAATAGTGATGCATAAACACCATATGTTAGACTAATGAAAACAAACCATAGTAAAACCGTAAAGCTGTAAAAATAACTGTTCGGTTAAAAGACATATATAGACTTTAAAGTAACGCGTAAGACTCCATTTCTTTGTTTTGGCAATTTTGTATAGAATTCCAAATTAAGTCTATATAGTTAGCCACTCGGAAATGCTCAAGAAGTCATTGTTTTAAAATCATTTAAACGAGTACGCGAAAGTAAGTAAAGATATTAAACAAAGAAATGGAGTTAAAGGATTGGAGAATTGGAGAATTGGACCAAATTATTTGTGACGCGTTTTCTAGCATAAGAAACCATTCGGTTAAAATAACATATTAATAAAGCATAAGATATAAATTCTTATTTTAAATAAGTTTTCATTTAAAGTTATATAGAATTTTATATAAAAAGGAAAATTCGGTGTAATAATGAAATAATGAAACACATCTTTTACAAAAAAAATGTCATTTATAATAAATTTTAAATTTATCTAACAACTGACACGCATATTAAATGAATACTTATTTTTAAAATAACTTACCAAAGCACTGCATGTATTACGTTGCTTATATGACGCATTAGTGAAAATAATTTCTTTATTGGAAATAGAAAATTATTCTTGCTCAAGTTGTACTGTTTCAGAAATCATTTATAAAATGAATAATCAACACAAAGCAACTTGCGCCCATTCCATTTGAAGCAGAGTCTGGTAATTCGATTTCTCCTTACTCACATTTTGTATCATGCATTATTTTTATTTAAACACCATGAAATCTAGCGTAAAGACAAAAATACTACAACCTCTCTGAGCAAAATAAAAATTCAACATGTTTACCACCAAATGTGGCTACGAAAAATACTGTGTAGATGACGAACTTCCATCATAAGATGAAATTTTCAAAAAATTAAATCACAATCACAACAATCACTAAGTTATATTGATCATTGATGATTCAGATGACGACCTGAAAGTTATATCGATCACTGACTCAGATGACGACCTTCCATCAAAAGATAAAAATTTATTCAAAAAATTAAACCAAGGAAATCACAACGTGAGAACACAAGAAGTTATATTGATCATTGATTCAGATGACGATGAACTGTCTATCATGGCTGCAAATAATAATGATGATGATTTTACGTACATCAACAACGATCGTTCTCTTAGAATCAGTAAGAAGATTATACGAGACAAATTAAACAAATTGAAAAAAAGATTAGAATCTGAAAAGGTTATCAACCATATCATCGATATATGTAAAAATAAAGAAAAATACAAGCATCACAAAGAGTACAAACCATCCAGATTACAATTCTGCCGTCCCGCCAAAGTACTCAATATCGATGAATTAGTTTCTGGATATTATGGAATGAAAGGGTTTACAATTATGTTTAACTATTTGATGACAAACACACAAAAGTGGCAACCTTATGTAAGAGGTATAAACAAACAACATTTCATGTCATTTCCGAATTGAGTGTTGGGTTCATAATGGAAGATCTCGAGGTTGATTACAGCACCGCTCTAAAAATCAAGAACAAGAATGTTAATTACGGCAATACCCATTTTTTCGGAGACAGTAATGACGAAAGTTTTTGGTGATAATTTCATGAAAAAAAAAGATCATAGAATATACAAAAAATTATGAAATCTGCATATAACCGCATTTATTTGAAGAAATTGATACGAAAGTTTCGTAGATTTAATGATTAGTTGAACTTATAAACTTTACAACTTTATAGACTTTTTTAAACTCCTATTTTTATTACATTCGCTAAAATATCCTCAGAACATTTAGAATAATTATTTTAGTTAGATTAATTAGAATCTTCGTCCCCAAATCTAATACAATGGAAGTGCGGGTCAGAGTTCTACTTCAATCTTCTATTTCTGTTTGACAGACCTATGTATTCTTAACAAAAATTTTTATCATAAGGCCATGCAATCTTATTTACAAGATCTATAAAAATTTTTTATGTTTTTATGTATAAAATTTTTGAGTCGGGTTTGTGAAGTAATAATTTTTGAAATGAACTAAGAGATAAATCATCAGGTTGGCTGTTCGAAGAGCGGCATGGATAGTAACCATTAAATTGCTATATCTTTGTAGAATTTATTCAAACTCCAGTATCTACTTCATAGCATATTCTGAATATTTTAGTATACTCTTATTTTTCTTCAGACTTTCAATTCAAATAGACTAGTAAAAAACAGCCAGTCTATTAGTATATTAAATTGGCCTAATATTCTTTTTTCTAATGATTCTAACAGCCTAATTGGTGGTACTTCCACTCAAAGGTTCTTGCCTTTTCAGATACTAGGCATTAGTATCTGTTTTTTAGCCTTTACAGTTACTATAACACAGGTGAAAAATCCAAATTTTGTTAACTGTAGATTTTGAATTTACAACCTACTACTTGGGAGGTTGACAACTTATTCACTTTACTAAGTCATCATACCCTTATTCTTAGATCTTAATCTGATTGAATTAGCTTTTCATATATAAAAAGTTATTTAAAATGATATTAGTATTTTGTAGAAAATTGTTCAAATTCAACATATTAGTTTCATGCTCTCAAATTACTTACTCAATTTCTGGTAATTTTTTTAATGCAGCATGTTATAGGTTTTGCATACCAACTTTGTACGAATTTGTCTGTCAGTTTGGTATGCAAAACCTGTATAAATAAATATTTAACTTACTATTTATTATGTGATAATGTAGAAATTATATATTGTACTTTGCAGCATATTCACTAAAAATTTGATATACATCAATAAAATGCTTACTTTATATTTATTAAAAATTTTCTTCTAAAAATTTCAAAAGTAATTATACAGAAATTTTTTGTTGCTTAAATTTTAATAAACATTTCTGATAATAGTCTTTAGTACCTTCACTTTCATCTATATTTTTCAAGAAATTTTCAATAGTAGGCATTGTTTTGCTAAGCAATATAAGAACGTCCAGTAAACTTGTAAAAAATGGTAATATTGGGTTAGAATTTATTGTTTTTCCCATCAGGAAAAAGTAATTATTATATTTAATCGCTTTTTTTATATTGGATTTAAAAAAAAAACGCTATTTAAAATCTTCCCTGCCGGGATTATGCTTTGCAAGCAAGTTTGGCTAACTTAGATGTAAACTATAAATTAGAAACGGTCATATTATTAATTGCTTCAGCATCGTCCATAGAGTATTGATTTGAAGTATCGTGAAGGTCAAAATTGACATCTTTTGGGATGTTTTCTACATTTTCACCCCTATCTTCCTCTGAAATATCAGATAATTCATCTTCGTGTTCTTCTTTGTGTTTCAACCAAACTTCGGGATCTTCGGCATTTTTAGTTGCTTCTTCATACCATTCTTCTAATTTTATTCCATTCAAAAAAATTACAGCAATCATTGAAACATCGTCAATACAATATCCTGACAACGAAATCAGATCGCATAATTTCAGTATATCTTCAACGGCCAATTCAAGTGGATTTTTTGAATTTATATGTCTTTTGATGAAACTTAATAAAACTTCAACTGGTGTTCTTTTGTATGAATTGAGATGATTTGTGATGCCTTACGTAAAAATTCAATGAGTATTTGCCAAATTCAAATAATTTTAACAGTTAATTAAGAGCATATTTACCGTCTGAGCAAAAAACAAGCAAGTTTAATTCATCAACATTATAAATTTTTTTAGCAAATTCAGGTTCAGCTAACAAACTTTCGGTGCCTTTTCTTTAATATAAAAATCGCCAAATGCACGTGTGTACTGCATTCCAGATGCGTTGTCTAATTCCCAAGATTTTTCATTTCTTCCAGGCGCTAATCTGCTTATGGAATAACCAACACTATTTTTTTCTTTCTTTTGTTTTCTTAATCTTAAAATCTCGGCTAATAAAAAAATAAAGATAAACTTTTAATACTAAAAATAAATTTACTATTACTCTAATTACCTCTATTATGCAAATCATGATCTTTCGTGATTTTAGCAGAAAATTCTTTGTCTGATGAAATAAAACCAGGTGAATCTCCAATATAGGCCTAATTAAAAAAAAATTAAAGTTAGTAAGCTTAATTCGAGAAATACCACAAAATTGTCTTTTAATCTGAGTAGTATACTTTACAACGTATAATTTTCCTGAAGGTGTTAGTACTGCTATTGTTGTTGTAGCACCGGCATCCTTGGCGGCTTGAGAAAAATCTACTTTTTTTTTATAAAAAGTTATTGTCAAGAAAAGATGAATTGCCCGTAGCGAGAATAACAAAACCTGATTTTAAAAGTTCTTCTGTTTTTTTAAATCCTTGTTTAATGGCGTCTTCAATTTTTCCTTTATTTTCCTGCTTAGGAAGATTTTCAACAATGTTTTCTGGTAGTTTTACTGAACACACTCCTGCAACTTTAAGAGCACCATTTACTATACAAATAAAACAAAAAGATCTAAATTTGAAAAAAGTGATGCGGTTCAAATGAAATCTATAATTTTTTCATGCCTCCGTGTCCATCGTGTACACCAAAAAAATAGTATCCGTTAATAAAATACACTTTAATTACATCTTCAGTTTCTTTTTTAAGAAAAAAATAATTAGTTGTGATCAAAAATAATACTTGAAATAACATTATGGAGGTACGTTACCATTATTAAATTTTCTTTGCTTTGGATAATACCCATTTTTTTCAAGTGTTATAACGGTAAGTTTAGGAGAGAAATCCCAATATTCAATTTTAGAAAACTCATCCAATTTTTTAGTCTCATTTTTTTTCATGATTTTAGAAAAGAGAAATTGCTTTTACTTTTAAATCTAAAGATCCAACAAGAAAAAAAGAGATAAAATCCTGTCTAGACACAGGAAAAACTCAGTACTAAAAAAAACTCAGCATTTTGAAATAAAAAGGATAAAGTTTAATTTACAATTTATTCCCAAAAAATTTAGACAATCAGTAACGGTAATACGTTTATTTTGATCTTTTAGTATAATTTAAAAAAAAACAATAACTTTATTTTTTGATTATGTGCGCCGAGATAAATCTCTCTCTTCGGGCTACCAGAAATTAGCCTCATTTAGTTGTTAATTTTCCTTGAGGTCACATTATCAAATTAGTCAAATTTATAGAGCTTAAGAAATATTATAGTACACTTTTAAATTCCTGGTAAGGATTTAATGAATGTTCATTAATATATATCATAATTCTTAATAAATGATTGTTGTATTTAAATATTCTGGCTAATGATTATTTCGTACGACTAAACATGCAATTAAATCACTTTCAATATAAATTAGTAATATAGATATTGTGTAATAGAATAGATTAAGTTTATTGAACTGCTTCACGCATTATCATTTTCTCAACGATACTTTTCAGACTGAAACCAATAAACGAGCCGCTCCTTCGTACGTTACGTCTTACCCGTGCACCTTGTTTTTTCGATTGAATGATACAATATTACTATATGTTTCAATTCAAAGTTTCTATTTTGTCAAAACAATAGGATAATTGTTGTTAAAAGTATCTATTATTTAAACGATAGGAAAATCACTAATCTAAATTTTCAATTAAATAGTTTTAAAATAAACTGCAAACAAACAATATAAATATAAGGTAATAATTAACAAGTCAAAAAAAGATGGATTTTTTTTTCATTTTATTCGCTGTTCTCATTATTATAATTGTATTTTTATATCGTTACTTTGTTAATCAAGTAAGACCAAGAGATTACAAAAAATTTCAAAATATTATTGACAAAAATAAAAAAAACTGATGCTTTCATTATTTCTTATAAACAATCGGTTGAGTTTTTTTGGCAACTTAATACTAATAAGAGACACGAAATTGGATATTTAGACGACTGGACTTGCATTTACAATAAAGTACTTGGCGGTAAAATTTCATTTGAGAATTGTATCGAATTAAAATTTATTTGGATTATTGGCGAGCTTCTTGTGACACCCATAAACTTTGGTTTAAATCAGGACTTTATCTCAGAAATTGATATATCAGATTGTTCAATAAACTGTTTAGATATATCAACATGTCATAATTTGAAAAAATTACAATTTAGACAAAGTTATCGATGTGAATTACAAATTGTTCTTTTCCAAAACAATAAAATTGAATTTTTTATTTTACGAAATGTCAAATTACAAGATTTAGAATTCGTAGCAATTCTTAAACCTTCTTCTTTAGAAACTTTCCATCTTGTAATTTAATTTTATTAAAAATTTTAAGGAATTAAAGGCGCTTTATTTTTATAATTGCGAGTCTATTGAAGGTAGTCTTGTTCATATTAAGGATATGAGAAAGTTGAAAGTATTGTCTATTACATCTACAAAGATTAACGAAGGTTACGAATATTTACCACAGAGTTTGGAAACACTTTATTGTAACGACACTAAAATTTATAAAGAATTAAAAAAATTAAACCCACAAAATAATCTTGAAGATCATCAACTTCATAAAATTTTACATTAGGAAAAATAGTATTTGGAAAAATTTATCTATTGATCCACATTCTCTTATGTAAGATTTGGCAATAAAGAATGTATACGATAAATGAGTGATGATGTTATTATGTATTATGGTTTTTATTAAAGCCAATATTTTTGAAATTATTAAATTGTTAATTCTTAAAAAAAAATACATTTTCATTTTTAAAAAGTCCTTTTTTATTCTTTTTTAAGAATTCCCGATCTTGATTTTCATCTTAGGATAAGTATCGTGGGATTAATTAATATCGTATCAATACTAAACTCTATGTTTATATAGTTATTTACTCTTAGTACATGTAACCTCTTCACGGCCTTCACTATACTACGTCTCCAACCTCTCTCCTTCAAGGTACTACCACGGTAAATTCTCTGTCCCAGATAATTTATTTAAGTACTAACTGAAGAAGAGGTTCAATTTACTTGCACTGCCGTGGAGGTCTTGTATTACTGTCACGGATCTTTTGACCTATTTTGATATGAAATTTTAATATTATCAGAAAAATCAATTGCAGTTACTTATAAAAAACAAAATAGCGTAATTCAATAAATCGGCGGCTAAGTTGAAATATTAGATTTGGCTGGTTTGTTTATCCTTAGGTAAGTACTAATCTTTTAAGTCTTTTCTTCAATCTATTCTTCTATTAACCTTTGCTTCCTCTTGTCTTCTTTCTACTTCCTCAACCTGGGGTTACGATACGTCGAATCGGAGTTGCAAATGCGGTTTAGTGCTTTATGGACGAACGATTATATGGGATTAACGATAGTTTATTAGTTCGGGTTGGGGTATAGTTTTACTTTAATTAGAGTTGGATGCTTTAGTTTTATTTAAGCAAATGTATTTACTTGGGGGTATCGCAATTACTTTTCCCACTGGGCGGAAAGCCCTTTATTTATAATATGCCTATTTACATTATATCCCCTTAAGACCCTTTTCCCTATAATAACAAAAACCGAATGTTCTATCTACCAGAAGTAATAAAAGTAAGAAAAGTAATAAGAAAGAAAAGTAAGATTTCTCTTACTTTTCATGTGACAAATTAATTGGGTAGGCGACGGTAAATATAATTGTCACGCTTTTGTATCAGTGTGTGATTATAAAGTAGTCTAACGTTCTTATTCAGTTCATTTCCCGACGGCCTCCAGAGGCCACGAACCTAGCATGACCACCAAAATCAGTTACGTAATTGCTGTTTAAAATCATTTTCCGAAATATAATGATGCAATTGTATATTAGTCATTTATGACGATATCTGTTTATAATATAGTACTGTAACAATGATTATTTAAAATTTTCTTACCAAATATTTCGTGAAAATTTAATTAATGGAAGCCGATCATTCAACCCAATCAAACTCAAAAAAATGTCCATCCTGTCGAAAAATAAAACAAAATAATGAGTTTGAAAATAATAAAAACATGTATCGAATGCTTAACTCGTATAAATCAAGGAAAAAAACGAAAACATCAAGAGCAAAATACGGATGATATTCATGAAATGCAAGAGAATGCTATAGAACTTGAAGATCTTGAAGATGTAGTTTATAACAAACTTATGGATAATACTGAAGAAAATGCTCGATTGGATCTTTATATAACTATTAGTCTTTCAGATTGTATTGACAAATTAAGAAGCAACATTGATGAATCACATGCCAACTTAATAGCAACTGAAATTGTAAAGCTCTGTGAGAAAGGCGACGGATACTCTTATATTTATCATAAGAAGTATTATAATAAACAAACAAAAAGCACAACCTTCACTTATTGGTGCAATTGCCGCCAAGAGTTAAAAAAAAAAACAACAAAAGTTTTAGATAGTTCTAAGCAACGAAATACAGAGTCACGATTGGACCGTTATGATTGTAAAGGTGCTATTCTTGTTAGAGTTGATTACAAAATAAATTAGCATCAGTAACATTAGATCATATTTATTTACACCCACGGCCACAACACATAGGCATTACTGATGAGATTAAAAAATATATTAAAGAAAACTTAGTTTATTCAGCACCTGAGTTATATAAACAAATTATTCTTGAAAAGTTAAATGGTTATGAATTATTTACCGTTGATCAGGCATATTATTGGTGGGCATATCATGCTGTTACGAAATATAAGCGAGCAAATAACCAACTTCAGTCAGCCAAACTACTATTAAACGAAAAAAATTATAAAATTATCTTAGAAATAGATGATCCAATAGAAGCATTTGCTTTCATAACACCATTTATCACCAATTTGCCTAAAATGGCTTTTGACGTTTTACTTGTTGATGCCACCTATAATACAACTAAACTTAAGCATGAGCTTTATTCAATTCTAACAGTTCTTGATGGTACGGGGTTTCCAATAAGCTATCTGTATATTTCAAGTGGCAAGAATCGTGATATACGTATGATTCTGACAAAATGGTTTAAAGCCATCTCAAATATGAACATTAACAATGTAAAAATATTACTGTCTGATAAAGATTTCTCACAGATCTTTAGTGCACAAGCTATTTGGAAGGATATTAAAGTGCAATTATGTAAATGGCATGTTAAACGTGCCATAGAGCAAAAACTTTCTTCAACTATAAAAGGAATAAATATCTGTTATGATGCAAATAAGGCATATAATGAATGTCCTGTGATCGATCCTATGTGGAATGAAGATTTTTTTCGACATACGAATACAAATACAGCTTTATGTAATAAGGTTTTTCTTAAGGTTGAATTAAGAAAAGATATATTAAATTTTATAGAAACTCATTTTCATCGTCATATGTTGATACCTACTGCCGATAAAGAGTTCATTACATCACCTCATAAAATATGGATGCGGTCTGTTTGTGAAATGTTCAACTATTGTCATCACAAAAACTTGTTACATGTATGGTCATATTTATGGAACGAATGGTATAGATGGTCACTTTGGGTACTATCTGCCTTACTAGAAATTTCAGTAATTCACACAACAATGATTATTGAGTCTCATTGGCGTATTTTAAAAAGAGACTATATAAGTTTAATCAGCCTCGCATTGACCTTGTTTGTTATATTTTAGCTGAAAAATTATTAGCTATGCAGTTACAACGATATCAATTACTCTTACATGAAAGAATATTACCATCTTGGCGTGATGACTTTAAAAATGAATGGCAAAAACTTGCTATGCATTCAATTAAAAGTACATACAAGTATCTAACAAGTAATGAGCATTGGATATGCTCTTGTCCCTATTTTTTAAAGAACAGATTTTACTTGTGTAAACATCTTGTTAATCCTTTAGAAAACATGCCCGCTTCATTTTTTAGAAAGGTTTGATATATTTATTTATATTGTATTTTTGAAAACATATATATATTTATTAATTTTTAATTAAGGTTCAACGAAATTCAAATTATTCATTAATTGAAGAAGCTGAAAAAACGATATGGGAGAATATCCGAATATCATCTGATCTTGTGCAACTTTCTTCAACGATAACAATTAATTCAACTATTTTTGACAATAATATTGCAGAATATGACGAATTAAATGATGATGAAACCGAATTGGAAATTATCAATCAATATAAAAAAACTCTTCATGAGGTATAGCTTATTTATTATTTTTATTGAATTAATTATATAGCATAATAAATAAAAGTACTATCAATGTTACTCTAATATAGACGCTTAATCTTCTTGAAAAGTCTTATAACCTTCCACAGCAAAGAAAATGGTTGAAGAATATTGAATCAAATTTCAAGCCAATTCAAAAGATGGTGGACGATATAAAAAATCTGAACCAAGCCAAAAACCTGGAATAAACGAAACAAGAATACTTTTTATTGGTAGCAAATTCAAAATAAATATCTTATGTTGTAGTATGTTAGATAACAAGGTTCATCGAATAGTTTCGAATGAACATAGCTTTGTTCTTTTTATGCAATAAAAATTTTATAATTAAAATTTTATCGCTATAATATCTTATGTAATACGTATAAGTTTTATAATAAACGTTTTTATAATAAAAAATTTAAATTTTATCATTATAATATCTTACGCAATATAAGTTTTATAATAAAAATTTTAAATTTTATCATTATAATATAATATGATAAAAATGCGCTGGGTTACAAGATCTCAGATTTTAAACAGCGATTACGTAACTAATTTTGGTGGTAATGCTAGGGGGTTGTTTCCAATGGCCGTAGGAGTTCAATTTATCCTGATAATGTCACATGTTCAATTATGAGTTAAAAGCTTACCGAATTACGTATCGATATCGACATTAACATTATAGCACTTGAATACGAGAATATTTATTTTTTAATACGTGTTATTCTCATCCCACAATCTTTTACGTGAAAAATTTAAATATTTTAAATTACTGATTCATTAAAAATATCCTTATATGTGCACACTTAAAAATAAGATATTTGTAAAAATTTGTTCATGCAGACAAAATGTAAAATTTTTAATAAATAAAATTAGTAATAAATCTTAGTGATGCAAAAAAAAGGAATTTATTTTTCTTCAGTATTGGCCAAAAGGCCATCCAAATCAATAATTAGATACTTGATCATTGAGGAAATTAACAAGAAAAAAAAGTATAAATGGGACTAGTGTTCATGCTAGGTTTGTGGTTTATAAGTTCGCATCTAAATTCTGATTAAAAAAACCTTTGATGGAAAAAAGGCATATTACATTACCCGGAAATTTTGAGCCCTGCTCCTAATTGTTAGCAAATAGCAATATTTACTAAAAGGTTACCAGTATTATTGGGCTGTATGGGCTTTTTTATTGGGCCCAAATCTGGCCTGGTATTTTAGCGGGCCCGGCCCAAGCCCGGCCCAAATAATGATGGGCTCAAAAATATAGGCCCGAACTGAGCCCAAGCCCGGCCCAGCCTGTAAATTTTCAGGTTTAGCCCAACCCTGTCATCACGTGATTTCACAGACCTATGGGTCCGTGAGATCATTAATTCAAGATTACGAAGTCGAGTTTATAAGAACTTGTTCTTTATATGCTTCATTTTTAGAATCTTTAGTAAGATGTTTATCATTACAAATCCAAATTGGAATTCTATTTTGCATCATAGATCAATATGCGTTATTACAAATACAGTATTTTATATTAAAATTTTAGTAGTTCAGTTGGTAATAAGTGTGAATAGTTAGAGTGGACCAGGGATGGTAAATGACCTGGTCATTTGCTCAAAATTTAAATGACCTAGTCATTTGGCTAAATGACCCAGGTCATTT
>CAJVPY010002513.1:0-15980 GCA_910591965.1 Dentiscutata erythropus | reverse complement strand
TGTAGACCAGAGGTTGTTTTGAAGTTGTTGAAGTCGAATATGTGTTGTGGTGCCAAGAATAGAAGAGTTGTTAATTCGATTAAGAAAGTTACTAATGTGATGTTGTAGTTGTATATCCCAAATATTGTGAATGTTGTAGAGGTTGTGGTTGAGGAGGGTGCTATTAGGAGTAGAGCAGGAGAGATGTGCTTTATGTTTAGCTATGGTAAGGTATTTACCCAGAATTTGTATTGAGGAATTACAATATTGTGAAACCGATATTCTGTAGTTGGATATATGGTTATTGTTATATAAAGGCATATGGATTAAGACTCTTTAAATGATAATTGAGTGTAATTAAAATAAAGCTTATACTTACCCGCTAATAAATTTAGCAAAAGCATTTGTTAAAGTATATATCATTAGATATTAAGATGCATAAATAAAAATTATAATTGTAATAAAAAATATTTATATAAAATTGTACTTACTATCTAATAATCTGCATTACGTATATAAATAGCATAATTTAAAATTTATAAATTTAAACCAAATATAGTAAGCTTATACATATGGGCTAATAATTTAACCAGGTATTTGATAAAAATACATATTTCGTAAATATAAAAATGCATGATTTAAAAATAAATTTGAAATGATTATAATACTTACTAGCTAATAATTTAACAAAAATATTTATTAAAGATATACTGTTAGATGGTGAATTAAACTTTTACTCAAATTATACTTACCATCTAATAGTTTAATAAAGGCATTTGTTAGATATTTATCATTAAATATAAAAATGTAAGTCATAAATAATATAAATAAAGCCTATACCTACTTGCTAATAATTCAAAGTAAATATATTATTAGATATAAGGATGTATTATCAAATAATAATTTTGGAAATATTATAAAAATTTAAGTTATTAAATAATATAATTAAAATAAAGCCTATACCTACCCACTAATAATTCAAGGTAAATATATTATTGGAAATAAAAACAATAAAGCTGTACTTACTCTCTAATAATTCGATAAAGAAAATATACGTTATTGATTACAATGTGTATAATTTAAAAATTATCAAACCATTAATTTTAGAATCAAACAAAATAAAGCCTATAGTTACTTGCTAATAATTTAATGGAAATATATAATGCAAGTACAAAAAGCATGATTTAAAAATCAAGTATAATAAAGACTATGCTTATCACCTAATCATTTAATATAAACAAGATATAAAGATGTATAATTTAAAACTTATTAAATATACATTAAAAAAATCAGAATAGAGTTTATACTTACAGTCTAATAATTTAAAAAACCTTTAGTAAAATATATATTGATATATAGGGACCCCATAGTAAAAGGATACAGTGGGCAAAAAAAAACAACTTTTTTCAAGCTCAATTTATTGAAGAATTAAAGTATTAGAAATAAAATCAAAATTTTTTGCCCACCGTTTCCTTTTGCTATGAGGGTTTCTATATATAAAAATTCATGTTTAAAATTATCAAATAATAAGTTTTAAACTGTATTTACACTTGGCAAATAATTTGACAGAAACATTTGTAATATAATTAAATTAATATGAAGAAGCAGGATGTAAAAATTTTCAAATAATAATTTTAGAAATAATTATAGTAAAGGTTACGCTTACCAGCTAATAAGTTAACAGATGCATTTTTTAAAAAATTTATTGTTAAGCGATAATTTTTTAAAAAAATAATTAAAGTAAAACAAATCATATGATTAAATATATTTGAAAAAATTATTAAAAAATAATATGAAACAAATAATCACTCCTGTCCTATTAATTGAAGAGGCGGGGCAAGTGGCGAAAAAATTGTCAAACAGACATTTGTCAAGAAGATATTTAGAATAATATGAATGAAGATGATATAATTTAATTTTATTGCGGTAATAAAATAAATATTAAAATAGGTGAATTATAAAAGTAAAACCAAAAATTATCAATAAATTTCTATTGCCTATATATACTTAACATTTTCGATTTTCACAATCGCTACTGCATCAAACTAAATACTTTTAAATTACATTTAATCACTGTGAATGGTAAAATTACAACTTTATATTGGGGTTAATAGCATACTAAGTAGATTAATACTATACTATATGGACTAAAATTTCTAATTTTTATAATTTTTATTATGCAAAAAAAAATTTAAACAAATCATACACAAGTTTTAGAGTGATTACTGTCATTAAAAGTGATATTTTCGTAAATCTCTTATGAGTTACTTATCAGTTGCTTATCAGTTTTTTATATAGCTTACTTTAGGGCACTGACATTTATTACGTAATTTTTTAGGGGTAGGGTTGAGCATGTATTATATCAGTATCTTACATTATACAGAAAAATTAGATACTTTTTGAATTGGCCAATTATATTAGATCTTACGTGGGGGGAGGGGTTAGCTCTTATAGTAAATGGATATTACGTAATAAATGTCACTGCCCTTATGGGTCTTACAAGCTCTTATCAGTTTTTATATGATTACACTATTAATATTATATTCAGTCATATAATTAATTATTAATATTATAATAAAAGATATGCCTGGTTGCTCATATAAATATTTGGTATTATATTATCATGAGTGATGTATCAAAGAGTCCAAGAATTACATACAACAAAGTTCACATTATATAAGATTCAATATTTAACTTCAACAAATATAATTTCCAGTTTATACCAAAATAAAAGAATGCAGTGGGTGTAAAGTAAGCATCCTGATAAAAAATTTGTTTGGGATGATACTCATCATGAAACATGTATTGAATATAAAAAGGCTCGTAATCAAAGAAGAAAAAGAGCCTTGAAATAACTAGTCAGAAAACTGAACAAATTGATAATGTTGAAATCGATTACCTTGAGGTTTGTGACTTCATTACAAATGAAATCTAAAGGCTAACAGAAAGTGTAAACATTAATGGTATAGCTAATAAAGTATACCAGTTATATTTATTAGTAAAAATGAACTCAGATATACAAAATATAATGGCAAAAGAAATTACTAGTTTTATTATTACTGAAATCGAAGGTAAGATACAGTAAAACCTCTATAAGTACACCCTCTATAAGTGCACACCCTCTCTATATGCACACCATAGCCTAGTTCCAAGCTTGGGACTTAGACACCCTCTATGTTCTGCATATGCAATGATTTTGGGTCTCACACATATTAAAAATTTCTCTATAAATGCACTTATATGATAATTACATTATGATGGTCAATCAGAAGTTTTAAAATTAAAAATATAATCTGAATATCCGTAATAAAATTTATGAATTTAATGTTCTCAAATAAATATTTTAATGTTCTTGTGAATATTAAAGAAATATTGAATAATTGAAGATTAATTATATTAATATTATAGTTCAATAATTATTTGTGCTAAATTTATTGGCTAATCCATAAATACACACCCTCTCTAAGTGGACATACATGCCCAGTCCTGAGGGCATGCACTTATAGAGGGTTTACTGTAATTTTTTATAGATATAAGTTCAATTAATTAGTTTTTTTTATCGTTTTTGATTCAATTTTTTCAATTACTATTGGCCCTCCCAAACTGATCTTGTCAAAACTCATAATCTGCTATAATCAGTTAATTGTTGATTCACTAAGCCTGTTCCTTAATCTATAATCAATAACTTGCTATTTCTAATATCTAATAGCCCAAATGCATAAGTTTCTGATTCATCATATGTAGCCACATGACTAACAACCAATTAGAATCATGAATTTAATAAGGCATAAAATAATAATTTTTATAATATTTGTCAAATATTCCTAAACTTTGATATATATTTTCTCAGTAATTACTAATTCAAATTAGTTCAAATTTTTATTATAAATAATATATTTTTTATTTATACTATACAAAAATTTTAGCTAAATTGGATTGGTAGTTTTTAAAAAAACTACTTGTTTTTTAAAAAAATTAACTATTATATACAAGTGATTTCTCAAGAACCATTAATTCAAATTAGCTGAACTTTTAGTATATTATAAATGAATATATATATTATTTACAGTGAAAATTTGGGCTGATTTGAATTAGTAGCTATCAAAAAAGCTTCTGTCAAATTTTGAGAAAATTTGATGAATTTTATAAAAATTATTAGTACTGGTTTTGCAATTTGAGTGGTAGATATCAATTGGCTTGTCATGTGATTTTTCCAAATCTGATAACCTTCCAAAGCTGATACAAGACCAGTTTACTATGTATACCAGTTTGAGAGGGTTGACAGTATTTTTTAAGCTTTGGAAGTTATTTTTTTAGTTTTTGTTTTTATTATTTTTTGTTATTATTTTTTGAAATCTTTTTTTTTGAGCACTATTTTTTTATTTTTATATTATCAATATTTGTATTATTAGCTATTACAAAGCAGACTTATCAAAAAAAATAGCAATATAGTCTGTATTTTTATATATATATTGCCAATTAAAAGAAGTTATATATCCTCTTATTATAAAATTATCATCTGGCACAAGTGTCTCTTACACTTTTACCAATCATTTTGCACATGTGAAAATAGAGAAATTTACAATATTAATACGTATGCTTTATCCAATTTTTGAAAATGCTAATCCAAATTTGACAAGTATAATCAAATAATATCTACGTATGATTATCAGTCAGCCATTACTATTTATAGCTCTAACCAAAAACAGAATTTAAGTCATCTACAGATGTCATATATTTCTGTTCTCCAAAGTAACCATGTGATATAATTTTTTTACAATTGAATAATATTTTAAAAATTAATATATGTTATTTGTCATGCCGGGTACTTTGACGAATGGAAATATAGTATGTAATTATTTTGATATTTCGATTATTTGCATAATTAATATACATTATATATTTGTAATTAATTTATTGTTATGAATTAATAATTCATATAAACATATAAAATGTGAATCAAGAATACTAGTTACATATTAACTATAGCATTTATAGTCTTGCTGATAATATTATAATAACTCAAAATTGGCATATATTTCTGTATTTATGATTTTTTAAAATTAATCTTTGCTCTACAAAAAAAAATAAAAATAAAAATTTCAAAAAATGAACATTTTTCGTAATAAAAACCTAATTTAAAACCCTTTAAATTTCCGAATATTTCTAAATTTCTTAATTATTTTAGATTTCCTAATAATAATTTTATGCAGAAAAAATTATAATCAAGTAATCAGTAAAACAGTAATCAAGAATTTAAAAAGGTTTAAATATAGGTTCTTATTACGAAAAACACTCATTTTTTAAAATTATAATCTGATCATGATCTGTGTTTTTTAATTTTTTTTTATAGTGTTGCATATATAAGTTATAATATTAATTGGAATATAGATGGTAAACTATCAAATGCAACAGTAACTTTTGATGATAAAATCAACAATAGTTTGATACAAACTAGAATACAAGTAAGTTCTATAACAGTTTTATATTAAAAATTATAATTTTAATGCAAGCATATTATCTCTTTAAATTACATAGAAATTAAGATGCAAACTACCTCAACCTTATGTGGTCAACAAATAGTAAGTTTTGTAATAGAATTTTTTATAGTATCTTGTGGAATTAAAATAATTCTAATATAATAATTTCAGTACAAGCAAACTTAACCACACCAAAATAGTGAGTGAGCTCTATAACAAAATTTTTATAGTAACTCATAAAAATTACAATAACTCTAATCTGAACTAATTCAAACTTAAACACATAGATATTAAGACAATTCCAGTACAAATTATCCTTAATTACACTGTGGTTACCAGAATAGTGAGTAAACTTCGTTACAGAATTTTTTACGTATTATAATAAATCATGAAAATTCTAATACAAACTCAAATAATCTTAACAAATACTGCAGTTTTATAAAAAATTAACAATATCAATACAAACTAACTCCAACTATTTGTATTGCATTATTTCTCTTTTTAATTTAATCAGTGAATTAACCAAATATAAAATATTCAAAATCTTTCTATCAAAATTATTCTTTGCAGCATAAAGAAATTATATCTGAGAAATCTTTCAATCTCTCCTTAAAAGTTTTATTAGAAGCTCTCTAATTCAGATTAAATTACTGAGCACAGATCTCTAAAGGGTGCTAGCAGTGCCTTATTTATTCTTGTAGATTATATACAAATATAAATCAAAAAAGGTACAAACATTACAGTTGTAAAGGAAAGATTATAATACAGGTAGATACTATTTTTGGTATTGCAAAGGTAAATATCTATTATAGATTTCTTTATAAATGCCTATTCTTGTATTGAAATATCAAAAGAATTATATAAAGAGATCAAAGTATATGCATATCTCACTATAGTTCAATTAGCAAATTATCTATGACATTGCAGATTTGATATCTCAAAAATACTTTTACAAGTGTATATATTATTGGAAGTTAATAGCAAATTAAACCATATATTAGTGTTATAATAATCCAGTCGAATCTGCATATAGGCTTCTAAATAAGTACAAAAAAACAAGATTTTTACTATATCTAAATATACAAGATTCTTAGTCTACTGCCATTGCTTTTACAATGCCATTACTAAAAACATTAATGATCTCATTATTAAAAGTAATGATTTATTTTTTAAACTCCTAAAAAAAAAAAATAAATAAGTTAGTAAAAAAAATAAATAAAAATAAATAAAAATAATAATAAATAAATAAATAAATAAAAATAAATAAAAATAATAATAAATAAATAAATAAATAAAATAAAGGATTACTGTGACCAAATTCAGAGCAGAACCAAAACACAGCAAAAGTCATAATAGTACTAGATAAACTTGCAGTGAGCGATTAAAAAAGAATATTAGTTGTTGTAAAAGGAAACAATTTTCTTAAAACACTAGATCTCAATAGAAAGTAAATAGGCTAGTTACCTTGAGTAAAGTTTTTTAGTAAAGAAATTTTTGGAAAAACAGAAAAATTGGCTAGACTACAAATGCAGATCTTTTCTTGTGACATGTAAACAAACAACATGACAAGTGTACAAATTAGGATTTCTAACATAAACAAATAAACAAAGAAGCAGACACGTAAACAAACAAATCAAGAATAGAAGTCTAGATTGTTATGCAAGAACTGGTAATACAGAATAGCCCGGGTACATTAGAAATATCAAAGAGTTATGCAAAGCTTGAAAAATACTGAGACATTTTCAAAAGATCAGAAAATAAACAGAAGTTGATAGTAGAAAGTCATAGACCAGAAATCTTGCATAAAGATAAAGAAATTGTAGCACTTATTGGTACAGAACCAGAAATGGTGTATTTGTTCAAAATATAATTGAGCTTTACAATTATTGTAAGTTTCTGCAAGTAAAAAATAGTGAACTAGTTAGTCAGAATAAAGTATAGTTTTTGCAACAAAGAAACAGGACATTAAAAGTTTGATAGACTATGAAGTTGGATGTGTTAATTATGGTATTAAAGAGATCCAGTCTGACAAGAAGTCTGGGTATGTAGTTAAAGAAGATATCAAGCAAGAAATAGGCTTGAAGAAGCAGTTGTAGTAATTCTAGAGAAGAGTAAGTGACAAGATGAAGATCTTAGTAGAAATAAAGGAAAAACAGCCAAATTAAGCTACGATAGATTAGAAAAAGCTTTGGAAAAGCATGAAAAAATATTAGGTGACAAGCAAGATTCATTACTACAAAAAGAAAGTGTAATTGAAGAAGCGAGCATTAAAGATAGTAAGATACAAGTTAAGAAATGCCAGGATGCAGTGGTGGTTAAGTCAACACATATAAAAGAAGTACCATTAAACTGAATAGAAGTAAGAAAATTGACGGAGCAACGAATAGTTGGTTAGCAAAACATCACGTGAATCTTGCATAGTTTGAGATCCATACAATATAGAATATATCTCTCAAAGTGCATCCAGAGCAAGTACGCAGATGCCTTCATTTTTATAGCAAAACAAAGTTCGTACAGTGGAGATCATGCGGCAAGAGTAAGGTGCTAGAATTCTTGATTAAATTTTGGAGTGAAAAGAGAATGAGAGATTTTAAGAAGGCATGGGCAATTCATTTCAAGGAAGAGAAAACATGTAAGGTAATACTTAATAGTTTTAAAAGAGATATACTCTATAAAAGAGCATCGTTTAAGGCAGTAGTTAAGAATGTTCCAACAACAGCAGTTGAAATACTACTTTTACATTAGTTGAAGATAGTAAATGCAGGCAGTATACATTTTATATAATAGAAATCAGAATCAAAGACATACAGCAACAGTGTATTTTGAATTATGTAATGAGTTAGAGGTAGCATTAGCAAGAGATGTGTACTATTTTGATATTAAGCTAGAGTGAATTGATGCATAAAATAAAAGTAAAATAGCATTAGGTGAAGAAGAGATAAACAAAAATTTAGTTAAGCCTCAAAGTGTCAAGTTAGCTATGAGTAAAGGCAGAAAATGGAAAAAAACAATGAACAGTAGAGAGGGTATTTAAGAGCAGTATTGAGAGCAATAAAGAAAACAGTGACCCCAAGATAGAAGGATTAACAACAAAGTCAAAAGGGAAACAAGATAAGATGTAAATGAAGAGAATGATCTTGAATTCAAGTTTAAAAATATCTTTGATGAAATTCTCGGTAGGCTCAATAGAATTGAGAAAAGTCATGTAGGGGCCTTAGACCCCAACTACTTCTAAGATTGCCATGGGCATGTCTAAGAGAACTAAGAGGGCTACAAGAGAATTAGTATGTCCAGCAAGGTAGTACCCTCAGAAACATTATGGGCAATAAAAGAACGGATCAAGAAAAAAAAAAGGAGTGTCAGGCCAACATAGCATGCTACAATATTAATGGAATAAGAGACAACAAAATTAAATTGAAGGCAATTGCAAAGTGGGCAATTGAAAACAAAGTTGATTTATCGGGTTTAGTTGAGACAAATTCAAGTAAAAAAGATTTAAAATTTAATTTGAATGAAATAAATATAAAGGGTTTTTGGTCTCAATATAAAGTAACAAAAAAAAAGGTTCAGGCATCAGTTTACTAGTTGGTCTATGGTGGGAAAGTTATTTGGGTCAGGTTTTTAGATTTGAGAAATATATGATTGAGGCTCAGTTATACTTTAAACAGACAGTAGTGGTGGTTATAGTAGTTTATTTGCCACTGAGTGACAAGATGTTAATTAATACAGTTTAACAAAAGATTATAATGAGCTTTATACAAAGAACAAGCAATATGCAATTTGTGATAATAGGTGATTTTAACCATGTGGTAGATAGAGAGTTAGATAAGTATAGTAGTAGAAATAGTACAGTATTCAAGGCGCTCTTTTTGCATAAATGGTTTAAAAATCAAGGCTTCGTTGATACATTTAGAATAGTCAATTCGGATCTTATGAAGTATTCTTGCTCTGGTCAAGGGTTGAGATGAGAATTGATTAGATTTGAGTATCTGAAGATTTATAATATGGAGTATTAGCAGCTAATATTGAAGAGGCAAATTTAATAATGGCAAGTAATTATGCAATAGTAACAGCTAGTATTATAATGAAACATGTAGTTCTGTGTCATAGCGCAGCAGCCAAAAAAAGAAAGAAATTTCAAGGAATATTTATCTATATGATAAAGCAACAAAAGAAGACTGGAAATAGTACCAAAAAGATCTTATAAAGCTAACTGTGAATAATCAAGCACTTACAAGATGTTGGGCTTAGACTACACCCAACAAACTTAATTTAATTTGGGACATTATAGCAAATGCAATTTGAAGGACAGCAAATAAAAATATTCTGAAAAAGAAGGTATCTAGTAGTTCGAACAATAGAACAAGAAAGTGCAAGCCAACTAAGTTGCACAAGAGCATAGTCAAACTAGGTAAAATAATTCAGATAGTTAGAAAAACTGCAATTTATAGAGATCAGTTAATTGATATTGAGGCACTCAGTAGAGAAATTGAGCAAATTAATGTTATACACCAAGCAGATATACCTCTGCTAAGTTTGAGTATATATGAAAAAGAAGCACTGCATGAGTGGGCATGTTATGCAAAAATGTATTGGAAAGCAATGCTGGTGCAAGAAAAAGCTAAAATGGATAATGCTATGCATAAGAAAATAGAAGTAGCAATAACTTAGAGATATGAAAGAATTGACACTGAAGTTGGTTTAATGTTAGCAAGTATTTTAGACAAGCAATTAGAAAAATTAGAATAAATCAAGATTTAAAAAAGAAAATAGAAAGTGGATAATATATAATAAAACAAATAAGGTACTTTTGAAGACATTAGCTCATTTTCAAAGGCAGTTCAAAAAGAGAAAAGTGTGTAAGGATAGAAGAGTGCTCAAAGAATTTTATACACCACTTGAGAATATAAAAGAGAAGTTGTATACCAAGCTTGAAAATGAAATCACACTTGAAAAATGGTTAGCAGCAATTGGGAAAACCAAGAACAAAACTACATCTGGGGTTACAGGGATTGGGTACACTTTAATCAAGAATGCTAGTATTGAAGTTCACAAAATATTTAGAAGATTCACAAGTTTGTACTTAGCAGAAAGTAGAATTCCAAATAAATGGAAGCTAGTACAAGTATACCCAATTCCAAAAGATGAAAACTGGGTTTTCAGTTACACAATATTAGGCCAATTGCCTTATTAGAGAAATTTAGAAAATGCATTACACGCGTATTAACAAAGAGAATAGCTAAAGTTTTTGTTGAGAATAAGGTATTGTGTAGCCCAAATTTCGCAGGACTTCCAGGGTGTTTAACAAAGGAGGCAAGCAATTTGGTTTAGATAGTAGTTGAAGATGCTCATAAAAGTAAAAAAGAGTTGTGGTTGATATTCTAAGATGTGAAGAAGGTATATGACTCGGTGTCATTAAAAACACTTTATGCTGCACTATGCAGAGTCAAGATTCTATTCAAGATAATTAGTTTCATTATTGAGCTATTTAATAGAAGAAGAGTCAAGATAATTACTGAGTTTGGTCTTACAGAAGAGTTCAAGGCAGGTGATGGTATTGAACAGGGAGAGACAATTTCACTATTGGTGTAGCGGATATTTTATGATTCATTGTTAAGAAGAATTCAAGATAATGAGAAACTGAGATATAAAGTTAGTTCAAGCTATATAGTAAATTTGCAGATAAACAGAGAAAATATCAAAGCAATAAGACAAGCAATAGTAGCTTTCACTGATGATACAACTTGGATTGCAGAGAGTAAAGCCCAAGTTGTGCAAATAATAAAAATAGCACAGAGATTCTTTAAGTTTAATGATATACGAATAAACGGTGCAAAGTCCAAACTCATAGTAATAAATATGGATATAGAAAAGAGTGAAAGGTGGATCAAGGTTGATGGGCACAAGTTACAGGCTGAAGAGAAGAAGGTATTAACTCTGCTTTTGGGGGTTTGGATAAGTACAGATCCACGAAAGACTTTAGTAGTGAAAAAGGCAAAGAGTATTGTAAATCATTTTGTAAGAACATTAAGGTATAAGAGCCTATCTATTAGCCAACTAATTTATATAAACAATATGTATATTGTGCCAAAATTAGCTTACATGTTACAGGCAACAAAAATAACTGAAGCAAGCATAAATAGAATATACTAGCCAGTAGTGAGATTAATTAAGAACAAGATAGAATTGCCAGCGACAGCAGGCAATTATATAGTGATATATCAAGAGTTAGGGTGTTGTAGATCCTTGGGTCAGGAGCTGTTTAGCAAACAATTAGTATACTTGCTAAATAGGCTTAATAGATTAGATTAAGTAGGAAAAATTACACAAATAAGATTAAATAAGAGTTATACATTGGCTGGGTTAGTTAAAGAAAGTTGGCCAAAATCACAAAATTGGTATTTCAGAAAGGTCTGGAAGAACAATCTGGCAGCGTTAATTTTAGTTAAAGCAAATAAGTTAGAAGTATCAATTTGTGCTAATACTGAAAAGTGACAAGTTTGTGATACAGTTTCAATATTAGTTGAAGTGTTAGGCAAGAAAATTTATAGCATCTACTGTAGCAGTATTAGAAGCTTTAATTTATTCTACATGAGCCAATTGATTAATATAACAGGTACAAGAATGATAACATGAAATAAGCTTCGTGTATTGAGAACGAAGTCATTGAAAGGCTGTAAAGCGAAATGGTTTAATATTATAGAGAAGTTATTGGGTGTATAGAAAGTAGAGAGATAATTAACCATTTTAAGTTGCCAGAAGAGAATTTAATGTGTATACAAATAAAGGCAAGAAAGTTGTTTGATGATTGAAGACATCATGAGTGGGTAATTATCAACAATAAGAATTCAGAGTCAATAGTCAGTAGAATAATGAAGAAAAGAAAGGCACAGATGTTAATCGATCACTGGATACCTGATTCCTCAACCAATAGTAAAGACGTGCTAAGAGAGTATAAAAGTTGTAATTTGAGTCAAGTAGCTAAGAGCGATATTTGTCAATAGTGAGTAAAGAAGAGAAAGATTTAGGGACAATTCCCAAAATAAGTATAAATGATGAAGTGAAGGTGCTATTGCTGCTAAGAGAGACTAAAGATTATAAATTAGAGAGTAGTAATTTAACTAAAAGCAAATGTGAAAGAGAAATATATAGTGTATTAGTAATAAACTCTTATGAAAAAAGTTTGATTATAGAGCAGGGTTTTGATCAAGAGCTAGAGACACTATTAATACAGCAAGTAGAGGAAAATTATAGTAGGAATATAGATAGTAGTATATATTATATTGATAGGTCCTTGATTAAAAATAGTGTAGATTGTAGCATGGGTGCTGGATGGGTACAGGTAGACAATTTGGAGGAATCGATACTTGTGGAGGGAAAAATTAGGTTTGGTAAATAGCCATCATCAACAAAACCTGAGTTAGTTGCTGTGCTAATAGTAGTGCTAACAGCCAGGTGCAGAAGTGAGGTTGTAGTCAAATTAGATAGTGCTGCAGCAATTGCAAGCCTAGAAGACACAATGACGCTTATAGATATAAGAGTGTGGAGTAAGAAGAAGAATGCTAGTTTAGTAATAAAGATTAAAGATATATGTAGATCAAAGGGTTTAGTTCTTCAGTTGGTTAATGTAAATATTACTCTTGAAGAAAAATTATCACAAAAGGTTTACAGTTCATCTCAATGAACACTAGTAGAGGTTACAACAAGAAAACTTGTCAAGACATTGATGAGTTTCAAAACTGGTGCGGAGTGGCGCAACTCGAATGCTATTAGATTGTATAAAAGTAAGAATGACTCAAATTGTAGCTAGAAGGCCTTGTGGCGACAGAACAAGAAGGTGATTAAAATTAGATGCAAGTCACATGTAGCTAGCAGAAATATAGCCTTCTGAATTAAGTATATTAATGACAGCCTACCAGTTTTGGCTGTGTTGAAGAGAAAAAAAACCTGAAGTATATTTAGATAATAAGTGCGTAAGTTGTAAATGTGCAAAAGAAGATTTTAACCATCTGGTAGAGTGCACAGGGTATATCAATTACTCGGGTATTGTAAAAGAAGTTGCATGCTTACTTGCATAAAAGAAGTTAGATTGTGCATACAAACGGACAATATCTGTCAAGAGGTTTGGATTGGCAATTGGCGGTAATACAACTGAGAAGAAGTCCAAGCAAAGAAGAGACTATATTAGAGGACTCATACCTGATGATGCAGTGGCAGAGTTGTTAGATTTAGAGCTATCTAGGAAGATTGTAAATCTGGCAATTAATAGTTATGCAGCAATTGTTGAAAGTAGCTTTCTCAATGAAATTTGGCAAATTAGATATAATGCAGTCACTGAGTGGGAAAAGGAGATTGGTATAGACACAGCAATGAAAAGAAATAACCAGAAAAGTCCTGTTGTCAAGGGTACTATTACTACTGAGAGTTCAATATCAAGAGTAAGAAAAAACAAGTGTAATGGTAAGACAAGTGGTGCAGTTATGTCAATGAGTAATAAGAAAGAGGCAGAAGTTATAAAGTTATTTGAAATAGGTGTTGTTGAATGAGTTGAAAACAAATCAATCTCTTTTTGGTTTAGTTCTTGATAGAGCTGACAAGGTCTTCTAACCCACATATGGGTTGGTGCGACAAGTCACATCTGGGTACACATGATGTAGCCAGGTGATGCTGGGCTTACAATTTTTAATTAGATATTATTAGAATTTTTAAACTTTGTTTTTAGTCTAATAGTAATATAATTTGTATTTGAGCACTGACAAGACTGTCAAAAAATTAAAAAAAAAATAAAATAAAATAAATAAAATAAATAAGATTTTGAAAATATATTTTATGAAAACTCTTTATAACAATCTTCTTTGTGCATATAATAAATACATAAAGGTTTAAAGAACATGAGCTCGATTCTCTTAGTCAGAGCACTCACTTTGGCACTGGCATATCGTACCAGACACTACCACCTATACTACTGTATATTTACTACAATGTGTATCCACTAAGCAATATAAATGTTTTCACTAAGAGGCTTGTTCAATAAGCAAACTCACATTTATCAATTCTCATAAATCGATGCCCTTTTATTACAGATTATTAATCCAGGTACTAATTTAACCAGTTATACATATTATTATTATTATTATTATATATCTATTACCCCAATCATTATAAGCACCATGTGACATTATGAACTCAATTCACAATATCCCCAGTCTTCCAAACCCAACATTTCTCAAATGCAATATACAGGGGTTTGGTTATTATTGTAACAATACATTACACAAATTGGACAATTATCATGTGAGAAAACCTTCTTCAAAAAGATTTCTCGATAAATAATAATTCAAATTTGATAAAAAAGTTTCATTTTGATTCTATGAGTTCTCAGTATTAAAAAAAATATTTAATTGAATATATTTTTTTTTTTTTATATTAACCTCCAAAGAAAATGCCATGTAGATGTATTTTATTAATAATTTGCTAACTAATAGCTAATACAAAATTATACTATAACAAAAGTAAGCCTATTGGCCTATTCACATTTTTATTCTGGGGCCAAGTTCTTTCCACTTGCCCTACAACCTATCTAGATGAGTCCAGAAAAAGATATTTTGTTACCTTTTCCAGACTGTTACGTCTCTTCTTCTGTAAAGCCTTTAGAATCTTTAACTTCTTACTAATTCTCATATGAACTATAGCAGGTAGTATCGTTTCTGGTATCCATTTCTGTCCCCATTTAACCTGGGTATACCAGTACCAGATCTCGTATAAACAGGTGATATGCAGCTATATAGCTGCATTATATTTGGCTGCACCCCCACATTCGTAGCAGAGAAAATTTCATTCCATGATTTTGGAGGTCCATTCTCACTTGAAATAGCCAGGAGTTTATAAGCTTCGGACTATATCATCTTACTGATTCTACACTCCAGAGCGAAGTGTAATGGGGTTTGTATTTCTCCCAGGTATGCAGGTTAATCAAATTTGAATTGCAGGTTTAAAAATCTAGCCACAGCTTCTTTTTAAAAATTTGAATGAATAAAGATTACATGGCACTTACCTGGTTAAATTTGATCAAAATTTTTTTATTTAATTCTGTATTCTTAAAGAATTAAAATAAAAAAAATTTAATCGAACTTGAATAGAAAGTTTTCAAGGGAAATTTATTAAAAGTCAAAAAAAAATCTGGCCACAGCTTCTTTTTCAAGACATCAAAAATTTGAACAAAGATTACTTAGCATTTACCCAGTCAAATTTAATCAATTTTATTTTCATTTAATTCTGTGAGATTACTGACTTAAAATAAAAAAAAAATTGATCGAATTTGATTGGGTAAATGCCAAGCAACTTTGTTCAACTTTTTGATGTCTTAAAAAAGAAGCTGCGGCCAGATTTTTTTTTGACTTTTAATAAATTTCCTTGAGAACTTTCTATTTAAGTTCAATAAATTTTTTTTTTTATTTTAATTCTTTGAGAATACAGAATTAAATAAAAAAATTTTGATCGAATTGAATAGCAAGTTTCAAG
>CAJVPY010002512.1:0-15983 GCA_910591965.1 Dentiscutata erythropus | reverse complement strand
ATATAATTTGGAGTTGTTGTAATGTATTTGAGGTTATATTAAGGAGTGACTGTTGGATATCTTCATTGTTTTTTGGGTATAGAAGTATATGAAGAGTATCTTCTATTGTAGAGCAATTGCAACAGCCATTTGTTGTATAAAGATTAGGGTATCAGATTTTGAGATTTTGTATAGTTGGTAGATTATTTGTAAGAACTTTAATATAGAAGGAGTATTTTGAAGACAATGTTCAAGAAAGTTGAAAATTTTGAAAGTGAGATTCCAATTTATATCAGATATATAATTGTTAATGAATTTGAAAGAAGTCCATGAGAGAAGTTCTTGAATTGTAATATTGCTTTTGATAAATGAGTGAATTTTGAATATTATTGTATAATTATTCTTTAAACTATAAATTTCAGCGAGCAAATTTGTCCGCTAAAAATAGTTAAAAAAATATTCCCATTGTAAAAAAAATTTTTATGGAAATTTTCACGCAAATGATTGGAGTACCTTCCAAAATGGTAGAGCATGTGATGTGAACTGTAGCCACATTGTTTTTATGAATTGTGACCTAAGCAAAAGTCATGAGATTGAGTTACATGAAACAAACTGTCCTGAAACTGTAAAATTATGCCATGTGACTCAAATTTTTGTGTTGTCATGGCCAATTAGATCCCAAGATGCTTAATAGAAATTAATTTAACAGACTTGAACTATATACTCGGAAACTAAAATAAAGAGGTATTGTTAAGTGTTCGCGAAGTCAATTAGAGCAGCTTTTTTAGACATTTTCAAGCAATCGATCTGAAAATTTTAGTCCACAAGAAGAAAATAAAAAAATAAATAAAAAATAAAACAAAATAAAATAAAAATAAATATATAAATAAATAAATAAAATCATTTATTTCTACATGTCATTAAAAAAAAAAAGAACAAACAGTAATATAAAAAAAACTTTTTTTTATTATTTGACGAATATGCTGCGATGAAAGTTTAATTTATTAAATTATAGCACAATGATTAGTTTATAAGGTCATAAAAAGTACATAAAATAAGCAGTGAAAATATTTAAAGACATACTTTATTTTTCAGTATGGTACCTATTGAAGCTATTTTGATAATTATTGCAACATAGGGACACGTTATATGATATGCACCAAATCTGACTTTGATAAGAGGTTTTACGGTTCATCTTAATTTTTTTTTGCTTGCTAAACAAGCACACCACAGACACCTTGAACGATCTTTTCTCCATTCTGCCAAGTAAAGTCCTGGCACTAGCTATTGGTCTGAAAGTTCGAATTTTTTTGTAACTTTCAGCTGTTTTACTTTAGAACTTTTTTTTGTTTTTTTTCTTCTCTCAATTGAACCTCACTAGCAATGTCACTTGCAAATTCAATAAGGCCCCAAACCAACTCAAGCCGGAATTCCTTATACTCTTGTCTAGATTCTAAAGTTTGAGCAATCAGATATGTGTTGATAATTGCTGTATCCAGCAACCAAAAAAAAAGCAGTATCCAATTTCGTCACGTTGTTTGTTGGGTGTTGTAATAGGATCGCAATTGATTAGCGACATCCACACTATTCATATTGTTGTTGTAATCATCAATTATTTTTAGGATTTTTAATGATTTTCTTGATTCTGCTCCAAATACTGCATGTACCTTAATTGCATTCATACTAGTTTCCTTTAGTCTACGTCTTATCCATTCAACTTCCCATTGTTCATCTACAAGTCCATGAATTGTCATCAGCATTGTTACTGGCCCATTATCCTGCCAGAAAGCAGCCAAGACACCATCTACAACAACTCCAGGGCAAACATTCCAATTAAATTTAGTATTTTTGTCTACTTTTAGTTCTTTGGAAAACCCAGAGGCTGTTTTTTTCATACAGTACTGCAAGCTTCAGCACAAATCTGCTGGAAATGCTGAAAAAGAGACACATTGGAAAAGTAATTGTTCATATAAACATTGTACAGAACACGATGATATAGAAGCTGCTCTACTAGATAAAGAACTAGACATCTAAATTGATTTAGGCCACTCACTTTTACTATATCGCTTGGAGATACACGTGATGTTAGCAAAAAAGTGTAAGTGTATCCAGATTTACATAACGAGAAAATTTTGAAACCTTCAGAAATAGGCTTGTTCTTTATTCGGACTTGTGAACACTTCTTCCAGAAAACCAAATCATCATTTCATCCACTGAAATGTTTGTTCCTGGTACATAATATTGTTTCGAAGCATCCTGGATGCACAAAACCAACAGCTCCACTTTGTCAAAATAATTTTTAGTTGTTGAGGAGGGGGTGAAAACATGCAGAAACCTCTTTATTTGTTCAAAGTATATCAAAGATATTTTCTTTGAAATATTGTGAATGGGAAGTTTTTGATTTTTATTCCAGTGCAAGTTGAAAGAAGGCACTTTAAAAGTCCATAGTAGATAATAAGAGCTATCTAGATAACAAGCTCTTTATGGTTACATCCAGCCAACTCCTACTAAAGACACTAGCATCTTTTGATGATGCATATAAATTCATATTAAGACTATTGTTTCCAATATTGCATTTGTAAAAAATAAAAAAATCAATCACTTTGGAGACAGTGATGTCAAAGTGTAGCGGCAACCTAACATTTGCTCTGTGCAAACTTTGGTGAACAAGCAGTTCAAAGTCTAAAGGCAGTGTTGGTTGTATGATCTCTGCTGATTTATGTTTTTTTTTTAGGAACACTAACAGCATCTATTTTTGCAGCATTCTAGTCGTTATCATTATTATCTGAGTTCAAATCATCAAGAGAATGCTGTCGGAATGTTAAAATCGGTAAGTATTCTTCAGCAAAAAGAGACAAAAATGAACTCAAAGATAATGAGCCCAAAGATAACGAACTTGAAAACAAAAAATCTGAAGACGATTCTTTGGCTTACGTTTGGGCATTACTGTGGGAATTTTTTTTTTTTCGTAAATGGAATTGATTATCAAAACTTATACATGTTGTGTTTATTATTTTTAGATCAGTAGTGTATAATAAATATAGAAGTTACTCTGAAAAGAAAATTATGGGTAATCAATCATGTGGCAAATTTTTATTTGACTTAGCAATAAAGGAGCAAATCATAGTAAAATCAGAGACAATTATATAAGAATGATTTAAAAAAATTTTAGCATGCAAATTTGTCCGCATTACAGTTTAAGGGATACCAAAGAAAGTAAGTAGGAAAGTTAAAGTATGAGTAAAGAATTTCTACAATTGGTTTGGCTGTGCTATGTTTGGCTAAGAGATTTGCTTGGTTATGAAGAGAGTTTGATTTAACTTTAATAGGGTTAATAGAAATATTTTTAGTTGTTAGAAGTGAGTTGATAATAGAAATAATATCCAATTTTTTTGTTGGATAAGTTTATAAGATATAAAGCCTAATAAGCTTTTAATTGCTGAGAGGTTATCCATATAAATAATAAGTGTAGAATTAATTAGTAAAGTAAAAAGTAAGGGAATAGTTGCTATTAGTTCTGAACGAGTAGAATCGGAAGAAGGTAGGATTGCTGCATTGAAATTAATAAAGGAGTCATTTTCACAAATTTAGCCTATGCCAGTTTGTATATTAGATATTTTAAGATTTTTAATAGAAGCATCAGTATAAAATTGTAAGTCAGTTGTGTTTAGATTCAAGATATTGTTATGTAATTGAGTTAGATGGTTTTGATAGTTAGGTGTTTTGATAATATGTTGTATAAGATGTATTTTTCAAAAAGGTAAATTAATTTGAGGTTGGTGTAAAGATGATGAAGTAATAGTAAGGTTTTTAGATATATCAATTATAGTAAGAATCTCTTTATAGTCTATTTGTAATAATAGTTTTTTAAAATTAATTCATTTATATGGTAAGTTAATGAGAGTAGAATTGAATATTGTATTATTAGTTTCAGTTAATTCTGTAAATTCTAAGAATATTTGATCTGTTTGTTTTATAGTTAATAAGGTTATTTGATAGTAGGTAGTTTAAAAGTTTAGTTGATTGGCAATTATATTTAGATTATGTAGTAGAAGTTGATAGGGAAAAACTGAATTTGTTAATGATATTAGAATGGTTGTATTAATGAAGCAGTTTATTAGAGGCAGTTGAAGATGAGACTATTTAGTTTGAATAGAATTTGATTGTATATTTTGTAGAAGTTGTATAAACTAGCAAGGTTGACAACCTCTAGTTGCTTTGTTTGTATGAAGTTAAATATTGTTCCAAAGTAATAGAAAATTATTATCTGCTGTTGTGATTTGTTCAGGTAAACTGCTATCGGCAGGGTATGAATTAGGAGGTAAACAAGAGGCATGAGTCTATATGTAGGATAATGACTGACGTTGATATGAAGTAGAGGATTATCTAAGAATTTCTTGCAGAGCTAACTCTACTCCGAAGGTGGATTTAAATATAATGCGGACTTTATTTAGAGTAGAGCTAAATAGAAGAGTATTATATAATTTTTACAACAACCTGACATTTCTGTTAGGACTTTTTTTCTTCCTGTCTGTTTTTTTCTTTTTTCACAATCTGTACCTTTTATTTTCTTTTTCTTTTGTTTTTTCTTTTTTAGTCGTTTTCTTGAAAAAATTCTTTTTGTTTTTTGCCCCCTTTATCTCGTGCCCTTTGAGAAGAGGGAAAAATTAGAAAGGAAAAAATTCAGTCTTGACATGGTGAACAACAACCTGTCAGTGATCAAGAGGTGTACCCA
The DNA here is from genome assembly GCA_910591965.1 of Dentiscutata erythropus. NCBI lineage: Eukaryota > Fungi > Glomeromycota > Glomeromycetes > Diversisporales > Gigasporaceae > Dentiscutata > Dentiscutata erythropus. The sequence continues at coordinate 11,269 of CAJVPY010002512.1, read as the reverse complement.
AGTTAGTACGAAATCCTTAGTAAGTTTTGGATCCTAAGAGAGACTAATTGTTGTTTTAGTGGGTTGCTTTGGGCTTATTAGATTAGAATATTAAACTTCAAAGAGATTATGTACATGTTGCTAGTCTAGAAAGTTGTTCAAATAAATAAAGACAAGACTGCTTAAAAAAAATAAAATAAAAATAAATCTACAAAAGCCACAATTTCTTTTTGATATTATTTATCAAAATACCTCCAATACATCATCTTTTAATTTCAATATTTAATTTGAGTTTTACTTTTTACCCTTAAAAATATTCTTTCTAACTTTACTACTATTCTTTTTACAAGTCTTAACTATAAAAAAATCTTTCATTCACACTATTTTTTATTCTTATACTCTATTTCTCAACATGCTCATATTGCAATTAGTCTTGCTCATTTATATCTCTTTCTTCATAATAAATATCAAACTATCAACTATACCCAATTCTATCTTGATCTTGATCTTAAACCTATTCGACTTTGATACTACTCACTATAATTCCAACTCTATATTACTAGAAATCAAATATGATTCTAAATATAATATTTATATTACCTTCAATATTGATCCACAATATTTTCTTCAAACATTTCATATTCCTTCTTTTAAAACATATTGTGCACCTCTTGATATCTGGTTACTAAATTCTATAATATTTATAAAAACAATTTTTATATATCAATCAGCAAAAAGTTTATAATTATATTAAATTTCAAACTATTGTCTTTCTTTCTAATAATCTTAAACAACTACTTCCAGATTCTTACCAATCTACATTAATTAATTCATTACAAGAATGTACTAATATATCAATTAAAGCTACTTTATACCATTTACATACTTGTACAAATTCTACTTGCAATATTCTTTCTAACAATACTACATACTTTTTATAATTTAATCTCTTTTTCTTTAAACAATCCTTTATACAATTTCTAACTACTTTAAGATATACCAACCCTGATCTAGATTTTTCTAGCTTTGAACCAAATTAATTATTATTTGCTACATTATTTAAACTATTTCCTTTCAAATTTCTTAAAGAACTAGCTTATTAAGCAGAACAACAATTTATACAACTTAACAATACTCCAACTAATTTCAAATGTAAAACTTCTTTTTTCTATACTTTTTTTCAACAATTTCTTAAGCAAGCTACTAAAAATGATAATATAACCAATTTTAATCTCAAAAATGCATTACAACATACTTTTTTAATTTCTACAAACCCTTATCGTTTCGCTAACATTATAGCTTATTTTAATATTATACAATTTTCTACTCATCTAATCTTTTCAATTTTTTCTGAATATTATTAATCTTATCTCCCACAAGCTATAAAATATATTTCCAAAAAACTTCTAATCCCAACAATCAATACAGATCTTTTTTTATCAACCTTTCAAATACCTGAAATTCCTGTTTCACTTTTTTTCTTCTTAAACTTTATATATTAAACTTTTCTTATACTAAACTTTATTAAATTTCAATCAACAAACTAATTTATTACAAACAAAACAAACAAATTAACTTCTTTCTTATTCTACCTCATAACTATTATCACTTATACCTTTATAACTACTATTTCTGAAACCAACTACATAACTCTTCTTAAAATAATACATTCATAATAACTCTATCTTTTGTACCAACTTTACTTTTTGCTCATACAACTTATTATACTCTATATTTCTCTTCAAATTCTTTGTTGCTTGACTTAACTCCTTCTCTCTCAATTGAATTTCTAACATTTCAAGCCTTTTTTTCAAAATTCTATTTTCAAAGACTAGACATTTAAATATTTTATTAGTATTTTTTTTTTTTCTCATTACTTTTTCTTAAACTTTAATACTACTACTACTTTACTTATCACTCTTTTTCAGAAGAACCAATACCAGTAACTTCATATAAACACTCGTTGACTGGCTTATCTCCTTCAATTTCAACTAGTTTGTTCAAATTTACTTCTTTCTTTGGTGGTAAACTTTGTTTAAACTTCTCTTTAAATGACTCTTCAAATAACTTTTTCTTTGACTCATCCACCCTCTACTATTTGGCAAGTCTCGGTCACTAATTAAAAAAGTAATGCTTTTACTTGCGAAGCAGACAAAAGCATTACTTTTTTAATTAGTAACACAGATTTGCCGAATAGTAGATACAAAAAAAAGTTAAATTTATTTAAAATAGAAAGTGAGAGACGAGGTGAAAGAGGGTGAAGGGAAAGTGGATGGAGGAGTGGGAGTAGGGAAGTAGGGTGGGATAGAGAAAGAGAGTGGAAGGGAGCAAAAAGGAAAGAAAGAAAAAGAGAGCAACAATAAGAAAGAATAAAGAAGAGTAAAAGAGAAGTGAAAATTTAAACTCCGATCATGCAACAATGAAGTTACGTGACTTCGGATTTTGCATTCCTGTAAAATCGGAGGAGTTTTAAACTCTGCCAAAACGGAGTTTGAAACTCTGACTAAGTGACAAAGTCATGTGACTTATGGGAATTTAAATTTCCGCAAAAATGGTCAGTGACCCGAAATTGGAGTCACGTGACCACATACGTAGTATGTAACATATTACGTTTTTAAAAAAATAAAATAAATAAATAATTAATTAATTAAAAATTAATTAATTAATTAATTAAAAATAGAATTTTATTAATAAATCGGAATAACATTACAAATCGGCATAATATAACATATCAGCATAACGTACCAAAATTTGCATAATGTACCAAAATTTGTGTAACTTACAGATATGTTTTGTATCAAACCTTCAGCAAAAATGTTTTTTAATCTTTTTTTTTATTAAAAAAAATAGAAAAACACAATTTTTGTTAAATTTTTTATACTAATTTTTTGTTAAATTAATTAAATTAATAAATTATTATGTTATAGGTTTTAAAAACATAATAGTAAGTTTAATAAAAATTTTAATTAAAATATTATAAATTAATATTAAATTTACAAACGTATTAAAACATGTAAATTTTAAGAGAAGGTAAAAAATTTACAATTAAAGCAAAAATTTTAAAAATTTATATTATTTATTTAATAAATGTTTTGTTTTATTTATAAATTATTCAAATAATTAATAATTTTATTATAATTTTTATTTTTATTGAAAAAGAAATTGCCAAAAGAAAAGAAAGAAAAGAAAGAAAAAAAAAAAATAAAGAGACAAAACAAAGAGGACCTACCCCTAATTATATTTTAAAAACATATACAGCATCTGAAAACCCTGAAAAAGAATCTAAAACTGATAAAAAAAAATATATTAAGAAATAAAGACAAGCTAAATTTAGACATTATTAAATATTAAAAGAAAGAGATGAAGAACCTTCAACAAGAACAAGGTCTAGAACTTCTAAAGCTTCTAAAGTATCATCAGACTCAAGAACAAAAACAAAAGAAGGTCAAAGAAATAGACAACGAGAATATAGAGCTTCTATGAGTAAAGCAAAAAAAGAAAAAAAAAGAAAAAAAGATAGAGAAAGTGCAAAAAAAAGATATGAAAAGAAAAAACAAGAACAATTTGAACAATTTTATAAAATAGGACATTGTAGTTTAGATGAATATCAAGAGGAGGTCAAAGATAATGGTAGAGATGATGATGGAGATGATGATGGAGATAATAGTGGGAATGATAGTGATGATGATGATGATGATGATGACGATGATGATAGAGATGATAAAAAGAACAATAGGAGCATAGTGTGGGAAAATAGATATTGAATGTGAACATTGTGGGGCGTTAAAATGGAAGGGGAAAAACCAGAACTTTGTTGCATGAATGGTGAAGTTATATTAGCACCACTTCAAGCACCACCACCAGAAATTTATTATTTTTTTACAGAAAAAGATTCAATATCTAAAGTACCATTTGTTGACAAAATAAGAGAATATAATCAAGCATTTGCTTTTATATCAATTGCTACTGATTTAGATTTAGACTTTGCCAATAAAAAAAAGGGGGCCTATTGCTATAGAATTCAGGGTGATCATTATCATCAAATTAGCTCAGCTTTGCCAGAACAAGGGAAAATACCAAAATTTTTCCAAATATATTTTCATAATTCTAACAATATTGAAGCACAAATTGATAGAAGACATAATGTAATGAAACAAGAATTAAACAGAGATATGATAGAAAATATCAAAATATATTAATAGATTTAAATCCTTTTGTAGACACTTATATATTTGCAGAAAATGAGGATTTACAAGACTCTTTATATTATATTTTAATACATAATAAGCATGGTAAAGATATGAGACAATATAATACACCATTGGCTGAGGAAATAGCTGCAATTTGTTTTTCTGATGAAACTATGCATGTAAGAGATATTCTTATTGTAAGACATAATAACGAATTAGAAAGAATATCTAAATTATATGGTGCATATAATCCTTTAGCATATCCTTTGCTATTTCTACATGGAGAATATGGTTGGCATAAAAGAATATTAAAAAGAGATAAAATTGAATCAGATAATGATGATGATGATTATGATGAACCAGATTATTTGTACTAGACTAAACAAAAAATGAAGGCCTATGCAAAAGAAATTAAAAAAAAGAAAAAAGAAAAAAGAGCTCTTAAAAAAATGATAGCTCAACACCCTAAAGCCTCCAAAACTTCTGAAGCTGAAGCTGGAGCAAGTGATATCTCTAATATTGACTTTGATACTTTATTAGAAAGAGAATCACAAAGTGAAACAGGATTAACAAGTGTTTTGGAATCTACAACTATTAGAAGTTCATCAAGTATGATGAGCTTAATAATGATACAGATAATAAAAATATTTAGAAAGTAGATCTTCTGTAAAGAAAGGGAAAAAAAGAGCTAGAGAAGAAACTGAAGAAATTCAAGCTCAAGCAGAAGATTATAATGATCTTTATAATCCTATAATAAAAAAAAAATTAGTATCTAAAAGCAAAAAAGTTGAATTTGATAAAGATGGAATCTCTGAATCAGAAAGACTATCTAATAAAGATGATAATAGTAATGATGATGATAGTAATGATGATGATGGTAATGATAATAATAATAGTGATATAGAGGAACTATCAAAAATTTAACCAAAGCCAAAAAAGAAAAAAAGAAAAACTGTAATTATTAGGGAGTTTGCAGCTTATAGGTTTATGATTAGAAACTACAACAAAAATAATAGCATTTTACATCTTTCAGGCAAATTGTTTCAACAATATATAGTGGACCAGTATGTAAAGTGAGAAACAAATAATTTAAGTTGGTATTACAAAAATCAAAAGGATTTAAAATCAGCAATCTATCAAGGATTGCAAGATATGATTTCTAATGAAAATGCCAATCTTGATAAAGTTGGCAAAAAGATTATTTTGTCATCAAGCTTTACTGGGTCTACAAGATATTTACAACAATTGTACCAAGATTCTATGGCAATTGTTAGAGAATTTGGAAAACCTGATCTGTTTATAACAGTAATATGTAATCAAAAATGGCCTGAAATTACATCTGAACTTTTACCAAACCAAAAATCTGCCAATAGGCCAAATTTGAAAACAAGAGTTTTCAAATTAAAATTAGATACAATAATCAATGATTTAGTTGTAAACAGTATATTGGAAAAAGTTATTGCATATACATATGTAGTTGAGTTTCAAAAAAGAGGGTTGCCACATACTCATATATTACTTATATTGGCATCTGAAGATAAACCACAAACTTCTGAAGATTACGATCAAATTATATCTGCTGAGATACCAGATCCAGTTACACAACCAAAATTATATAATATAATTAGCAATTGTATAGTTCATGAACCCTGTGGAGAAGTTAATACAGATTCTCCATGCATGATTAATGGAAAATGCAGTAAATATTTTCCAAGAGATCTTACTGCAGAAACAACAACAAATAAAACTGGATATCCTGTATATAGAAGAAGAAAAAATACAAGAAGAATTAATAAAAAAGGAATAAAAATTCCTATTGACAATAGATAGATTGTTCCTATAATTCATACTTAAGTCAAAAATATAATTGTCATCTTAATGTAGAAATATGTTCAAGTGTTAGATCAATTAAATATCTTTACAAATATGTTTATAAGAGACAGGATAGGGTTTTAATATCTGTAGTAAAAAATCATCATAATCAAATAATGAAATTGGAAATTATTTGGATGCAAGATATGTTTTTGCTTCTGAAGAAATTTGGAGATTATTTAATTTTGGTTTACATAAAAGGTCACATACGGTTGAAAGGCTTCCTGCTCATTTACCTGAAAAACAATCTGTAACCTTTCAACCCTCTCAATCTATATCATCAGCTCTTGAAAAAGGAAAGCATACAAAGTTGACAAGGTATTTTGAACTTTGTACTAATAATCCTAATAATGAATTTTTTGAAACTTTAAGATATTGTGATGTTTCAAAACACTTTACTTGGAATAGAAGTACTAATAATTGGCAAAGAAGAAAAAAGGTGGTGCAAAAGTTATCTCTCGAATATATTTTGTTAATCCAAAAGATACAGAGAGATTTTATTTAAAAGCTTTATTAAATGTAAGATGTGGTATTATATCTTTTCTAGATTTAAAAACTTTAGATACTATAGAATATAGTTCTTATTTTGAAACTGCCTTTCATGCTGGGTTGGTTGATAATGACCATAAATGTTTTAATTGTCTTGAAGATGCAAAAAACTTTAAAATGCCTGCATAACTAAGATATTTATTTGCCTTTATATTAGTTTACTGTTTACCAGTTAATGTAAAAGAGCTTTGGGATAAATATATTGAGCTTTTAATTGAAGATTTTCAATTAACAAGTAATAATAGAGAATTAAATATTACAAAAGTATTGATTATTATTGAAAAATATTTAATTCAAAATAGATTAGCTCTTAGTGATATTACAGGACTTCCAACTCCAAACTATGCTTTATTGGAGAACAAAAATTATCAAAATACCATTGCTACTAAGGAACTAAACTTTGATTAGGATAATCTTAATGAAACATTAAATAATGATAGAGATAGATTAAATCCTGAACAAAAAATAATATATAATACTATTGTTGCAGCACTTAATAGTAAATTTGATAAACATTTATTTTTTATTGATGGGCCTGAAGAAACTGGAAAAACCTTTGTATATAATTTGATCTTGGCTTATATAAGATCAAAAGAACACGGTTTAAATAGAATTGCAATTGCTGTAGCATCTTCAGAAATTGCTGCATTATTAATGAGTGGTGGAAGAACTGCTCATTCAAGATTCAAAATTCCATTAAATCTGGCTGAAGATTCAACCTGTAATATTGAATTGCAATCTGATATAGCTCAATTAATTAGAGATGCCAAAGCTATTCTGTGGGATGAGGCCCCAATATTGCATAGACATGCATTTGAAGCCATTGACAGATTATTTAAATTTGTAACAGGGGAAAAGGAAAAACCTTTTGGGGAAAAAATAATGATTTTTGGTGATAACTTTAGACAAATTTTACCTGTGGTTATTTGACGTTCAAGGAGTCAAGTTGTTGATGTATGCATAAAATCTTCAAAATTTTGGAAAGATGTTCATAGCATGAAATTAAAACTTAACATGAGAGTTCTAAATCAAAATGATCCTGAACAAAAAAAATTTGCCGAATTTTTATTAGAAGTTGGTGAAGAAAGAGTACCAGTAGATTCTGATCTTCCTGATATGCACAAATCAGATTTCTTTGAAGAATCAACCCAATTTCAATATGTGTGATATTTTAATCTACATTAAAGTTAGATTAGAAATTAGAATTTTTTTTATATTAGATCGCAGAATGTGGTTTTATAATATTTTCTGTGTCTTTTCACTTCTGTATTTGTCTAATTCTTCAAGTTGTTACTTACCGTTATCTTCCATAATTGTTAGTAGTATAGTAGCTTAATTCTTGCAAATATGTCTATGCTCTAAATCATATGATTGTGTTCTAAGAAATTAACATATATATAAGTGCTTGCTCTCGCCCTTTAATAAAAGAGAATACTAATAAAGATTATAGAATTTCACATTTCCCATATAATAAGTTCCTAATAAATTATGAATATCCAAATACCATAGTTTACTGCCCAAATCATAAGGCCTTTCTAACATCAACCATCAAAATTAAACCTGGCATGACAGTACCAAGCTCTCTTCTACAATAGTTACAATACCTATCTAGCTTTTTTAATAATCTTGGCTGCAGCAACAAAGTTTTAAAGCAGATTCTCGATTTTGATTGGCTAAGAGTGATGATTAAAAAATTTGGCCAGAATTACTCAGAATTCTACTAATAAAACCACAAAGTTTATTAAGTGAAATTGTTCCTAGGTCAATTTTACTGTAATGCGAGATTATTTTCTAAAATTTCTATTTTTATAATGAAAAAATCAAAAGTTAATAATAGCTAGAAATTAGTAAACAATTATATAATGTGGGCCAAAATTTGCAGATCTGTAGCCATTAATCTATCAAAATTGAGTGACAATTTTTTGTTAACCGTTGAAAAAATTTGATTGATACATACTTAACTGTCTGTCTTTTTGAAGTTTTTTTTAAAATATCGAAGATTCAATAAGTTATACAAAAAAAATAACAATAAAAATAAAAGAAATGATTTTTATACATCAGTTTTATGTAATATTGAGTATATCAATTTTTTTATTGGTCAATATTAAAGTCAAATTTCAAGTGACTGATAAATTCTGTGATTTTATTGGCCAAACCTAAATTGATATACGTGAAGTTACATGAAACTGATATACAAAAATCATTTCTCTAAAAATAATTTTAAATAAAAATAATTTTTAAAAAAATAGTTTAAAAGAAATAATAATTTAAAAAGGAAAAAAAATTTTAAAAATTAAAAAAAAGTTTAAAAAGTTTAAATAATTTTTGAAAAAGAAAAAATTAAAAATTTATAAAACCAAAATATAGAAAACTAATAATTTAATAATAATGATAATAATTTTTAAAAACAATAATTTAATTTAAAATAAATAATTTAAAAAACCAATATATAATATAAATTTTTTTTTAAAAAATGATAACTTAATAAAAAAAGAAATAAATAATGTTTTAATAAAAAACAACTAAACATAATAAAAAAATAATAATTTAATAAAAAATAAAAGATAATATTTTTTAAAAAAAGAAGCAATAATTTAATATAAAATAAATAAATAAAAAATATGATAATTTAATAAAAAAATGATAATTTTTTCTAAAAAAGGCAATAATTTTATATAAAAAAATAAACAATAATAATTTAATAAAAAGAAAAGAAATGTAATTTAATAAAAAAAATAAAAAACAATAATTTAATATATATATATATATAATAAATAATTTAATTTTTTTTAAAAAATAATAATTAATTTTAGAATCTAGATAATATCTCTAATATAATATATAGAATGAAAAAAAAATTAAAAATCTTAAACCTGGGCAATAACTGGGTTTTAAGATCTAATTTAAGTATATAAACTTAAGAATTAGAAAAAAATTAGAAACTAGAACCCGAGCAACACCGGGTCCTAAGTGCTAGTCTTGTTAAAAAACTTAACAAAACTTCTTACAAATCTAAATTTAAACCAAATATATATTGTATAACTAAAAATTCTCTAACAAACTAGCACAAGATCAAAATAAGCAATCTAATCAGCAAATCCTTTCCAAATCAAATCTTCAAAAAACATATAGAATCGATTTTTATAACTTCAACTAGTTGTAGTATAGTAGTTATTAAAAAGTCTAATATACATTACTGCAGGTCTGTATGTTCGACCCCCACTGGTAACATGCTCGACCTGGTATACTATAGAAGCATGACCAACAATTTTTTTATTATTTCTGTAAACCCTTATCATTTCACTAATATTATAGTTTACTTTAATATTACACAATTTTCTACTCATTTAATCTCTTCAATTTTTTCTAAATATTATCAATTTTATCTTCCACAAGCTATAAATAATATTTCTAAAAAACTTCAAATTCCAACAATTAATATCAATCTTTTTTTTTTGTTAAATTTCCAAATATCTAAAACTTCTGATTTATTCTCATCTTTTTCTAAAACAATCTCTAATTTTAAAGCACCTGAATTTTTTTTAATTCTTTTTTTTTTCTTTTCTAAACTTTTTTTTAAATTTTAATTTTACATACTAAAAACTTCTTTTAAAAATACTATACTTATTTATATTACAAAAAATTTTTCATTTTATATATTTTATAAAACCTCTATGAAACTTTATACTTATCCAGGACTCATCTAGATTTGTATAAAGTTTTCAAATATAGGTAAGTCTTGGCCACTCTAGTAGGTTTAGGTCACAGATTATTAGTTTAAGCTTTAGTTTAAACTTTTAGTCTGAGCTTTTATTCTTGCATATAATTTATATTTATTTGTTAATATACAAATTAAGTTTTTATATAGCTAATATGTAATTACTTATATAAATTAATCAATAAAGATATAAGTAAGGCCTCACCTTAATACTAAAAAAAAAACAATTCTTGAATATACACAAGATTGGTAATATATTAATCAGCCAAATAAAAAATTCTAACAACAATAATAAAATTACAAATTATTAATAACTCTAAGCCTCTAATATTATTTTTGTAATATTTATAAATTATAATATTCAAAATTTTTATCATACAATAATAACTTTCCTTAAAATAATATATGTTAAAATTTTGATAGTAAATTTCTAATAAATACTTAATAAAAGAAATCTTTATAGTCAATTAATATGTGACTAATCTAGCATGTATTCAAGAATTTCTTTGCAATTAGCCATTTTATAATTGCTAGTTTTATTAATTATGCTTTCAGATATATAAAAAAACATAATAGCTATGTTTGTTATTAAAAATTATAAGACATATTATGTTGGCTTAGTATGAAGAATAGGCTTAAAAGTTTAAGCCATTTTATAGTGTTTATTTAAATTTAATGCCATTGCTACATTCTAATATTCTTTCTGATAACTGCATAAAAAATATAAATAGTTGGCATCTATAAATAAAAGAATATTTATTAAAAATTTAACATTTAAATATTTAATATAAAACGATTATATATTTAGAATTGATTTCAAAATATTTAATCATTTGTAAAAACAATTAAAACAATTATACATGAACACAATGACGGCAGACAATATGTACTAATTGGGAAGTAATTACCGAATGAGCATGCACTATCATGTGTGGGACATGTAATGCGATATCAGGTTTAC
>CAJVPY010002511.1:0-15987 GCA_910591965.1 Dentiscutata erythropus | reverse complement strand
CAAAAACGTTTATATCGTACTGGTGATCAAGGATGTATTCTGGAAGATGGTAAAATTGTTTATTTAGGAAGGTTTGACCGTCAAGTGAAGCTTCGTGGATTTAGAATCGAGCTTTCTGAAGTTGAAGCAATAATTTTGAGTAAATGTCCAGAGATTTGTCGTGCATCAGTTCAAGTTAATGAAGAAAAAGAGTCATTGGTCGCATTTGTTATGCCAAAAGATATAGATCATAAAGCAATTAGAAATAAATTAAACAAGACAATGGCAAAATTTCAAGTTCCGGATATTATTCCAGTTGCAAATTTGCCCTGCACGCATAATGGAAAGACAGATCATGCTAAAGTTAAGAGCAATATGCCTGAATTACTCAAGAAAGTTATCGTATCTGAAGTTTCAAGACCTCAACATAAAAATTCTAAAGTCTCACTTGTTTCGCATCTACAAGCTCTATGGCAGGATGTCCTTGCTTTGGATGAAAAACCTGATGTTAACACTAATTTCTTTGACCTTGGTGGTCACTCTCTTTTATTATTACAATTACAAAAGAAAATTCAACAACAAATTTCATCGGTTGACCTTGTTGACCTTTTCCAAAATCCAACTATTAAATCTATGGCGAATCTTCTTATGCCTAAAGATCAATCTTTAGATTTGGATAATTCTATAACTGCGCTTAATAATGATCAAGTAATATCATCAAATGAAATAGCAATTATAGGCATGGTTGGGTGTTTCCCTGGAGCTGATTCAGTTGATGAATTATGGAAGATGATAAAAACTGGGCAGCATGGGATTCACACATTTACAAACAAAGAGCTTGATGAGATGAATACAAAAAATCGTAATGATCCTCATTATGTACCAAAATGTGGAGTACTTTCAAATATTGACAAATTTGATGCTGAGTTCTTTAAAATTAGCCAACAAGAAGCAGTTTCAATGGATCCGCAGCAACGTTTACTATTAGAAAAAAGTGTACAAGCTTTAGATGAAGCAGGAATAAATCCACAGTATGAAAAAGGACGAATTGGGGTATTTGTTGCAATTGAAAATAGTACATATAAGAATTATTCATGTAATGATGAAAATGATCCTGCAAAAGAATATAGTAATAACATTAATACCTCATCTGGAAGCGCAGCAACAAGAATTGCATACCATCTAAATCTTAAAGGACCGGCATTTTCTCTTAATTCCGCTTGTTCAAGTTCTTTAGCAGCATTAAAAACAGCATGGAACAGTATTCGATGTGGTGATTGTGACGTGGCTATAGTTGGTGCTGCCTCCATTAGATTGCCGCAATCTGGTTATGTAGCACAACCAGGTCTTATTTTTTCGGCAAATGGAATATGTCGTCCATTTGATCATAATTCTGATGGAACTATTCTTGGAAATTCCGTGTCAGTTATTGTTTTAAAACGATTATCTAGTGCAATTTCTGATCAAAATCCAATTTCTGCTATTATCAAATCAATTGAGCTAAATAATGATGGAAATAATAAGATTGGTTATACAGCACCAAGCGTAGATGGGCAATATGAAGTGATTAAAAAAGCTATTCAATCTGCTAATCTTCTTCCTGCTGACATTAATTTTATTGAAGCTCATGGAACTGCTACTAAACTTGGTGATCCAATTGAAATTAAAGCTCTTACAAAAGTATTTACTGAACTCTCTTCAACAACTAAGAAGCAATGTGCTATATCTTCTGTGAAATCAAACATTGGTCACTGTAATGTTGCAGCTGGATTCGCCGGATTAATAAAGACCGTTAAAGCATTAGAGGACCGTGTTATACCACCTATGGCAAAAGGTCATTTTGAAAAAGTTAATCCATTAATAAACTTCTCGCCCGGTCCATTTTATATTGCTTCTGAGTTACAAGAATTCAATAAGACAGAAACAATGTATGCAGGAGTGAGCTCATTTGGTATTGGTGGAACGAATGGGCATTGTATTTTAGCAGAATACAAAAAGGAGAATTTCGATTTTAAAGATAAAACGACTGAGAATACAAAGAACATTAGAGTTATACTACCTTTTTCAGCAAAATCTATCAACAGTTTAAATAATATTAAGAAGGAATTTAAGAATTATCTCGAAGATTATGACTTAACAGCATGTAATTTGTATAATTTATGCAATATTGCAAGAACTCTTCAAATCGGTAGAGCTCAATATGAATTCCATAGTATGATAACTGCCACATCGATTTCTGACGCAATAAACCAACTTGAACAAATAAAATCAACAGTACATGTCACATCTCCTAAAGAAAATATAATTTTCGTAGTACCTGGACAAGGTAGCCATTCTATTTCAATCCATCGTCAAATTTACAAATCGTCAATGTTATACCAAAAAAGGTTTAAGGAATGTGCAAATATTTTGCGTCAATATGATTCCACAGTACCAGATCTTACCAGTTATTTGGAAAAGGATATTTATGATATAACATACGATCCTTTATTAATTTTTATTTCAAGTTACATATCAGCTGAAATTCTCCGATCTGTTTTCAATGTACAAATTTCCGGAATTGTTGGGCATAGTCTAGGACAATATGTAGCTGCTACTCTTGCTGGGGTATTTTCACTTGAAATAGCTTTAGGGATTGTATTAAAAAGAACACAAATTATGCAGAAAATGGAAAAGGGTTCAATGTTAGCTACTAATTTAAAAGGTAAACTTGCAGACAAATTTATAAAGACAGGGAAAATATCTTTAGCGGCAATTAATGAGCAAAGCCAATGTATATTCTCCGGAAGATCTAAAGATATTGAAGAATTAGCTATAATTCTTGAAATCCAAGATTATAAAGTCAAAATTCTTAATGGAGCATATGGATTTCATTCGCATCTAACAGATTCTATTTTAGATGAATTTGAAATAAAAATTTCTTCATTACTTGATAAAGCATTCCAACAAAGTACTTTTGCGATTATTCCTTTTATTTCAAATGCTACTGGAGAATGGGCTAATGTTGAAGATGTGTATACAACAAAATTTTGGAGAGAACATTTACGAAAAACTGTCCAATTTGAATCTGGAATAAAAACTATTAATTCAACATTTACAAATTCAATATTTGTTAATGTTGGAATTGGAACCGTTACAAGTAAATTTATTCAAAGAATATTAAATAATAATAATATAGCAATCATAAATAGTTTTGATTCTGACAAAACTAGTTTTGAAGAAATAATTGGAAATTGCTGGAACAATGGAATAGAAATTAATTGGCATAATTACTATAAGCATATTTGTCCTTTGATGACAAAAACTCAACTTATCCAATTGCCTGGATATTCATTTAATCATAATTGTAGTTACTGGGTCCAGCAAGATCATCAGAAACCATTAGCGTTAGTAGAAACTATTACTGATAGTTTTGCGTCTAATGAAATAGATCAACAGCCACTTATAAAATATAACAATTCGTCCACAATTGAAGGCAGAGTAATTCTTTGTTTTAAGAATACTCTTGGTTTGAAAAATATCGATATTAATAGTAACTTTTTCGATTGTGGTGGTAACTCTCTTTTAGCAATATCATTAATCAGTTTATTAAACAAAGAATTTAATATTGGACTTTTATCACCAAAAATTCTGTTCAATTCTCCAACACCTCTTGATTTAACCAATCATATTAAAAACATTTTAAGCACAAATATTTCGCCTACAATTAATAATAGCTTCAATAAATCAACATCAATAACAAAACTCAATCACGGGTGCAAAACTTTTAAGCCAATTTATATGATACATCCAGTAGGTGGATCCTGTGTTTTTTATAAAGATATTATTAATTCATTAGGAAATGTAACAGTTTATGGATTTGAATATCCCGGACTTCAAGATTCAACAACGATAGAATATCATTCCATACAAGATCTTACTGAAACTTACCTTAAAGATTTGTTAAGAAATGATCCAAGTGGTCCATATAATCTTTTTGGTTCTTCATTTGGTGGAATTGTAGCATATGAGATGGGATGCAAGTTGATTAAACAAGGAAAATCCGTAAATTTAATTATGGTAGATACACCAACTGGTCAAGATATTCCAAAGTCAATGACAAGTGTCGCAGAAACTTTACATTATATTTACTCTAAGACGTATAATTTAGATGAATTAATAGGAATGGATGATGATGAGAAAGCGTTGCAAATAGTTGTTGAAAAGGCATCAACATTAAATATAAAACAAAATCAAATAATTCTCCCAGAAAGCTCTGTGATAACATCAATGATGTTAAAAAGATATGTTGATGTATTTAATTTTAATATGAAAGCAATGAGAACATATCAATTACCAAGATCAGAAAGACCGATACCAATCATATATTTCAAAGCAAAGATAAGAAGAAAAGATCTAGATCCTGAATTCCCAGAAAAATCTTGGATTAAAATACAAGAAATTAATGGTGGAAAATTGGATTGTATTGAATTAGATGGGGATCATATTAGTGTAAATTTACATCCAATATGTGAAAATATTACTGATTATATCAAACAGTATTTTAAATCTAAACATTCTCAATGTGTTGAAAGAAAAATGTAATGAATTAAAGTAGTATCATTAGCATATGAGTGACGCCAAGGGAAAAGGGATACTTTGATATATCGATTTATCATGTCTGTCTAAACGGACTTTCAATTTTAGTAATACATTACACAATTTTTATATTATAAAAATTGTGTTACTTAATATTACTTAATATTACCTTGAATAAGTATTATTAAGTAATTTTACAATAATTTTATTATTAGTAACAACTTTTCGTTCAATCTCAATTTTGATCACCCGTCTCCGACTTTTATCATGTGTTTATATGTACACGTAATAGATAATTGAATGTAATAATTATTTAATATTACTTAATATTAAGTAAGGGATAAGTCATAGGTCATTATTACTTACAAAATTACTTTGCCCATCTCTATGTATTACACTAAAATTGAAAGCCCGTTTAGACAGACATGATAAACCGATAGATCAAAGTATCCCTTTTCTCTTGGCGTCACTCATATTTTTTTTATTAAATAAACGTTAATAAATTAAAATTTTTAAATTAACATCTCTAGTTATTTAATGCCTATATAACAGTATAATTTTGTTTGATGTTTATCTTTGGTATACGTGAGCTTATTTGCAGTGTAGCCTCATGTGCCATTTTATCTAAAAAGAAATTGGTTGTTCAACTCTTTTAAATGTGTTTGGGCTCGGGCTTGAGCTAGAGCTAGAGCTTGTGTTGTGTTGTGCTGGTACGTTCTAATCTAGTGCAGTTCTAGCTCTAATGAAATTTCCCCAAAAATTTTTACCGACCTCATATAATATTTATAGAAAATAAAAGCCGAGCTTTGCATTTTTTTACGGTAATAAATGTATTTGTGAACTATCAGTTTCTTTTTTTTTTTTCTTCTTAATTTACTGATTTTTAAATTGAGTTATTATAATTTGTGCTAGCGGTTACTAATAATCACTCCTATTAAAATTTAGGGCTAGGTGCTACTTTAAGATAAAATAGAGGTTTTTATGTAACATAATGTAGATTAGATATAGGGTCCCGATTTCAATTCTCGTGAGGTTTTCAGGTACTGATCATTTTTACTTAGAACATTTACTTAGAAAATTGCACCCTGGTTACTGGCACGAGTTAAAATATCATTTATTAAAATAAATTTTTTTTGAATTATATTGTATCTGTTTAGATCATATATATTTTCATGGGCATTTGGGGACCCCCATAGCAAAACAGACCAGTGGGCAAAAAATTTTGTTTTTGTAATTTTATAAAAATTGCATTTCTAATACTTCAATTCTTCGAGAAATTGAGTTTTTTAAAAAAAAATTTTTTTTGCCCACTGGTTTGTTTTGCTGTGGGGGTTCCCATTTCTAAAATCTGTGCTGATTGGTATTCGTACTAAGTAAAAATAATAATTTTCGAAATTAGATATCTTGACTAAATTCAATAAAACATTTTTTATTTGAATTATAAGTTATGAATCATAGAATTTGAATAAAAAAATTTTCATTGAATTTAGCCTAGTGGTTGTTGAGATATCTTCGCTCAAATTTTAAGAAAATTTGGCGCAGCTTCCTCTTGCCAGGTGATTGCTGAGATGTCTTTTGCTCAAAGCCTAATAAGAAAAATTTAGCGCAGCTTCTAGCTTCCGCAACAAAATTGTCACGGCAAATTCTCGATTTTGATTGGCTGCATTGTGTAAATAACATGTGATGATCCTTGACAACTATTTAATTGTCCGGAGCGTAATGTCTAGGTAAGGTGATATAAAAGTTACGTTTTTGATGCATCAATAGTTACGTTTTTGATTAAAATCGTGGTTATCTTATATTGTCACATCAAAAATGTAAATTTGAAAATTTCTGTCTGTCCGCATAGTGTAGGTACCATATTTATGCAGTTGTGTAATATGATGATCATCATGTGGTATGCTCCCGGACACACAATGCATTAACCTAGTATTAATAATTTTTTTTTATTTCTACAAGCATGTAAAATTAAAATAAAAAAATTTTATTGAGTTTAACCTGGTAGTTATCGAGAAAACTTCAATTAAAGTTTTAAAAAGCGTTGAAAATCTTGAAAATGTTTAAATGAAAATTTCTCGATAACTACTGGTTCAAATTCGATGAGATTTTTTTATTTTAATTCTATTAGATTTATAAAAAAATTTTTATCGGATTGATTGAGTAATTATTGAGAAATAATTACTTCGAGTTAAAAAAAAAAAAGTACAGTTTTACTTTTACACTGGCAATCATAAATACTGCAACACGTGATAATTTTTATAATAAAACATAGTAACTATTGAAATTTTCACTATATAATAAAATTTTTAGAAAAATTTTTATTATATAGTGAAAATTTCAATAGTTACTATGTTTTATTATAAAAATTATCACGTGTTGCATTATTTATGATTGCCAGTGTACAAGAG
This sequence comes from Dentiscutata erythropus, assembly GCA_910591965.1. Lineage (NCBI taxonomy): Eukaryota > Fungi > Glomeromycota > Glomeromycetes > Diversisporales > Gigasporaceae > Dentiscutata > Dentiscutata erythropus. Next base: position 9,022 of record CAJVPY010002511.1, on the reverse strand, counting down.
ATATAAAACTTTGAGCGAAGATTTCTCGGCGACTACCTGATCAAATTCGACAAAAATTTTTTATTTAGTTCTAAATATTTGTAGAATTAAATGAAAGATTTTTCATCGTGTTTGGCCATGTGGTTGTCGAGAAATAATTGATTATATTTTTTAAAAAAATTTGAATATATGCATTGCAACTTTAATTGTTAAATTTTAAATAAATTTTTCTCGATACAGTAATTTCTCCATCAATTCGGTGAAAAATTTTTTATTATAATTCTACAATTCGTAGAATTAAAATAAAAAATTCATCGAATTTGGTTTAGTAGGTATTGAGAAATTCTTGTTTACAGTGTAAACATAAAACTGCAGTTTTTTTCTTTTTCATTTATTATAAAACGCACCTATGGAGGTTTTGCACCTATCATATGTTTTATTATGCTTTTTAGATTTTTCTAAGTTTTGAATATAAAAATTTTCATGATAGTGTTAGTGTTAGTATTTAGGGTTAGGATTTTAGAGGGGTTTTTAGGGGTGTAGAGCATTTTTACATATCTTGCATTGATTAATTAAGATAATATATACATAGGTGTAAAATACCATAGGCGCGTTTTAAAAAATAAAAATAAATAGATATATTACTTTTTTTTTAATAATACGCTCAAAAGTGTTATAATTTTTACAGATTAATATACTGTAATATTATTAAAATTGTTATAGCTAAGACATTACGTATGTGAAAATTCTAGCAACTGGTTTTTTAAACATATTTACTTAGTATAAGTTTTGTATCTTTTAAATCTATTAAAATTTTTTTAATTTTTTAGAAATCTAGATATGTTGTAAGTAGAAATGGATTTAAATGGATTCGGAATTTCTTAAAATAGGGTTTGTTATAGGTTTATTGATCTCTGCAGATCTGGAAATCGGAGATTCTGAAGATTTTAAGAATCTTACCAATTTCAAATATGTAAATATAAATATAGCTGATCGAAAATATGAATTAATAGACAATTTAGAATCTCGGAAATTTTCCTCGTCCATCATCACAAAAATCATGGGGTCACATCTTTTTGCAAAGTGCTATAATGATAAATTCTACTTTAAAATTCTAATTTAACTAAGAATTCCGAAAATTCCGAATCCACTTACAAAATAAATACCAATTTAAAATTATCTCAAATAATCTAAGCCAAAAAAGTGAAACCAAAAAATGAATTCAATTAACACGTTACGTTTCACCAATTTTAAAACTAGACCCGCGGGTCTCTGGCATGAGTACGGGTTTGATAATTGGGGAATTTATTCTATTTCCTTAACATTCATCAGGTAGCCTGATGTAAAATAAATTATTTCTGATTAGAATTATATTTCTAAGCCAATATAAGCATGGCTCGACTTGTAATTTTCTGGGTCAAATTATTAGATTATAGTCATCAGGTTCAAAGTTTTGTACAAAGCCTTTCTTCATTGAAACAAATTAACAAATTCTATATAAATTGTAGTATGTTACGTTACACACTGGTTTATCTTCTGTACCACATTGAACGCATTATTTATGCGGAGTAATAAGCGGTTTTCTCCAGCTACGTTCGTACTGTACGTACGTACGTATGTTGAATTGTTTAAATGTAATGCCATGGATAATACAGAAATTAAAGAGAACGTTAATGATTTTCATTCACTGTTCAACTCTGATGGATTGTTTAAAGACAAATTAGAAGATTACGACAAAAATCAAAAGGAATTCAACTCTCTTAATGAAAAAGCGAAAGAAGTGAAAAAAGAGATCTTGGAGCTCAAAAATGAAGTAAAAGTCTGGGTGCAACGAAAAAGTCAATTAGAAAACGCTAAAAAAGCTGTAAACAAGGAATATTCGTCAGATGTCCCCCCTAAAGATCAAGATTATAAATATTATCAAGAAAAGTACGCCATAGCTCAGGAATTCATTTCTAGCTGGAGTGATTGTATAGATGACATGCAAGATTGTCAAAAAAAATGTGATGAGCTTGAAGAATTTTTTCAAGAGTCTACTCAGAAAAACAAAGACATCATTAAAGAAACTCTGGATCAACTTACAAAATTGAATTTATCAAATGGACTTTTATATTCCTATTTTTATAAGTGCTTCAAGCTATTCATTTGTTGCAACTTTGGCTTCTTCTCAAAGTAAGTTAATGTTCGTTGCTTAAATAGCATTCATTTAAAATAATCAATTATTGTTCTTGTTTGTAGATCTAATACAATGATTCAGTTAGAAAATATTTTCAATGAATTCAGAAATAATCTTGACAGATATCAAGAAGACATCACAGCATCCAAAGACAAAGTTAGAGAATATGTTAAATTTCTCCAAAAAACAGTGCTCCAGGTTAATAGAGTACGAATGGGTAGGGCTCCAGCATATAGTAAACAAGCACAAAATTGTTCTTTATGTAATGGGCAATATGTATTTATTAAATGGTGTAAGTTTTGTGATCGTGAACAGTTTCAGAAGCAGTTCTCTAGTTGGGAAACTGATAGTTCAGAATTCGATAAAGTTATCCGAGATTCACAGCTTTCTATCAAATATCCCAATGTGTATATACAGTGGATTCCTTATGAAAAGTTTTCTAATATCGAATTTGTGGGTAAGGGCGCTTTTGCAAAGGTTTATAAAGCGGATTGGATTGAAGGAATTGGTGTCTGGGATTATGCTCTTGGCAAAAGGACTCAATATCCGAACACACCTGTAGCTTTAAAAGAACTCAATAAATCAGCAAACATAAGTAAAAGTTTCCTCGGAGAGGTAATATATGAGAATCTATATTCTTGAGTCATTTTATTTTAGGAAATTTTTTATACGTACAGTACCTCAATTTTATTCATACCTCCTGCGGATAAATTTTTTAAAGATATCTCAGTGACCACCAGGTCAAATTTAATGAACATTTTTTTATTTGAATTCTATGAATCCTTAGGATTCAAAAAATCATAGAATTTGACTTGGTAGCTACTGAGATATCTTCACTCAAAGTTAAAAAAAAAAATTCAAAACGTCTATCAAAACAAGCTATTAAATTTGAGCAAAGATATTTCAACAACCACCAAGTTGAATTCGCTGAACTTTTCCTACTCGAATTCTATATTATAAAATTAAACAAAAAAAAGCTCAACAATTTTGTCTTGGTAATTGCTGAGACACTTGCTCAAATTTTTTAAAAAAATTCAAACCGTCTATCAAAAACTGCACCAAAATTTTTCTAAACCTTGAGTGAAATTTTCAGTAACCGCCAGGCCAAGTTCGATGCACTTTTTATTTGAATCTATGGATACATAAATTCAAATAAAATAAAAAAAACAAGTTTATTAAATTTGACCTGATGGTTGCTGAGATATTCTCGCTCAAAGTTAAGAAAAAATTTTGGCGCAGTTTTCTTGATAAACGGTTTGAAATTTTTTTAAGCATTTGAACAAAGATATCTCAGCAATCATCAGGTCAAATTCGATAAAAATTTTTTTTTGAATCCTATGGATGCAATAGAATTCAAATAAAAAATTTATTGGATTTGACCTGGTGATTATTGAGATAGCTTCGCTCGGAGTTCAAAAAAAAATTTAATCTGCTGGGAGATATGAAAATTAGGAATCACTTTTATTTTATTGTATGCTAATTCATTTTAAAATTATTTTAGGTCATCGCCTATATCAAGTCATCCTCTAGCACAGTGCTCCGCTGTTATGGTATTTCAAGAAATCCTGAATCTAAGGAATATGTTATGGTTTTTCCTTATGCACATGGAGGCGATTTAAGAAATTACTTGAAAAAGAAATTGAATTGGATAAACAAATTGGACATTTTACGACATATATTATTCGGACTGTCTGATATTCATGCTAGAGGACTGATTCATCGTGATTTGCATCCTGGCAATCTACTCCATTATAGGAGGACTATATCTATATCCGACTTAGGCCTTTGTCGTCCAACTTTTGATATTAATGAATCTGAAGAAATATATGGTGTTATTCCATTTGTAGCTCCTGAAGTTTTATATGGAGAACACTATACTCAAGCATCAGATATCTATAGCATTGGAATTATCATGTGGTATCTTACTTCAGGATATTACCCTTTCTGTGATCGCAATTATGACGAATCCTTGATTGAAGAGATATCTAAAAAAACTCATCCGCTTCGCCCGGAAGTTCTTGAGGGAACACCACCGGATTATGAGAAATTGATGCAAGAGTGTTGGGACGCAGATCCTAATAAACGTCCAACTACAAAAAATTTGTATCAAAAAATATTATTTTGGCTTAATGAATTCAATAAAAGTCCTTTACCAGACACTGTAAACCAATTTATTACAAGCAATTCGAAAAAATCAGATGAGAAATATACTTTTAACAAAGACCAATTTGCGAGTAAACTCATTACCATAAAAGCTACCAAAGATTATGTACACAAAGATGACAAGGCTGTGGACACAAATTCCGTAGACAGTGGTGATAATAACGATGAATGTAAGATGCTGAGTTTCTTCCAATTACTTTTAAACACATTATTAATTAATTTAATTTATTAGCCGATGTATGACTACCAAAATTGGATATGTTAGTATTCAAAAAAACATGTCGCGGTTGATGTTGATGGTTAAATTTGGGGTCTCGATTTAAAAACATAAGTTCTCTAAAATCCACCTATACTCTTTAAATATCAAATCTAACCCTAAACACTAACCTAAACCTAAAAAAAAAAAGCGGACCCAAAAAAAATTTAAAATTTCATATAAAAATAGGTCCAAATTTCAGCATAAGCCGCGACAAGTAATTCAGTAGTTTCAATATATTAATTCCAATATATTAAACTTTTATAGACCAATTTGATCTCATGTGTGATTATTCAGAAAAAAAAATTGCTTCGATCGTCACCAATAAGATTCCACAATTAGAGGTTAATGAGATACGAACGGAGAATAAACCAACAAACATTGAGAGAAATTCAAATACTTATGAGGAAAAAAAGCTCACTACTAATGAGGAGACAAACCCGACTAGCAATTAAAGAAAATTGTTTCTATGGTACGTATTGATATATAGCATGAAATTGCGTAGCCATTTTATAGGTAAATATGTTTCTGAAGCCATTTCAAGAAATCATGCATTCAGCAAATTTCATCTCCAGTGTGTAGTAAAATTGTTCCATCAATTTATGGATCTAATTTGAACTATATCTCATCTCGGTAAAAACAAAACATTGAGTTCAATATGCTTAGGTTCGTTTAGATTCTAAATAAAAATATCAACGCTCATAAAAATAACCCTAATTCTAACCTAATCTTAATTTGCAGTAAAATTTTATAATAATTATAAAAAACCGGTGAATTTCAAAATTTAAATACGTATATAATAAAATAATTAAAATATCTTTTATATTAAAATCGGTGGATTCACGTGGGTAAAATCTGATTGCCAATACAAATAAAATTTCAATTATGTAATGATAATGGCAGGATTTCTATCAATAATATCCGCAACTGATTATAATACCTCCTGCTATAATACCTATATGAAAAAGAATAGGTACAGACGACTCTGGATATACTGAACTGCATGCTCTGGAGGATTTTGTTCGGTATAGAGTAAATTCGTTATATAATTTACTCTATATACCGGGTTTGATTCGGAAAATCTCCGAGTTTTACCAGAAAATTTTGTCTTGTCCTTATCGGTCAAGTGTATACTTGCTGGCAAAACTATTGGGATTTGGATTTGGGACGAATTTTATTCTATTTGGGATTTGGGTGGGACTTTAAGAATTTATAGTTTTGCCAACATTTATAGTCAGGTATAATGTCAGAAAATTTTCAGGGTAATGATTTAACTAAGGGATCTGTACATATAAATTTTGACGATCTATGGGTTTTGTGAAAACAGTTTCACTTCTAAGCTAACATTTATATCTTACAATATAAGTAGTTTTCTTAATTAAAATAAAACTTTTTGTTATTTCAAATTTTTATACTATCTATATTTTTTTCCTTTTACACCAAAAGCTTTCAAAGTATCTTATTTTAAAAATGACTATCGACCATATGGGCGGATTTGTTTCCATTCGATATATCACAATATTCGATTTTGTTGATCAAAACATGCCATTAACCAATCAAATTAATCACAGTGATATTTGATGCAATACGTGATCGCCGACCAATCAAATAAATAATAATATATGAATAACTATTTTTCTGTCATAACCATTTTTACCAGAAACGCATTACAACCTTTAGCCCTATTAAGTTAAATAATATCGAATAAATCGATCACACGTTTGATCTAAATCACACCGACGCTAACTTACTGTAAAATCTGAACACGTTGTTGGTGGCAACGGGTCACAACACGGACCAGCCAATCACCACCCAAAACACACAACCAAAGCAACCAACCACGATATACTCAATCGTAGAGGCGATTACAATTTGGCAAGGCTAAGGCGTATCGAGTATATGGTGGGACCAAAGAGCGACTTTTATTGAGTAAACACTCCTCTCCTTTATTAGAGGGCGAAACAAGCCCATATTTATAATGAAATTTGTACATGCGGGGGGGGGGGAATAACAAGATCGAACATTTTTCTAATCTATGCTTCAGCCCATCTCATGATGCCATCATCGCTTGCCTCCTCCGGCTAAGCTTCTGACACTGCCCCAAACATAGGGTCTTGTGCCTTGGGGCTTTGTGGGAAATTTTTCCTCACGATTTCTTCGCGATTCCGTGGGAGCTCCGAATCGGGGCTTCATCACGTTTTCGGGCCTCGTGACGTCAAATTCGGCGCAGCGAATTTTGGATCTTTTACCACCAACAACGTATACCCCATGGCATGTACCCTCTAGCAGTTTTAAGAGCCAGTTGGTGACTTATACACTGCTTATATCCGGGTATATAGGTATTATACATACTATATGTATCATCTCAGGTAAAAATAGTAAGACATATTGTCTCAATACGGCGTACCCCATATAGCAGTGTTGGCTAATGACCTAAGTCATAACATTTTTTTGATATGACCTTGGTCATATAATCATATGACTTTTGGTCATAAGTCATATTGGTAATATTAAATGCTAATAAAAAATTTGTTTACTATGATTCTTACTACTGTATATTAAAAAAGTTCATAAATCATATTTACCTTCATTATGACCAAATGACTGGTCATAAAGATCATATAGGTCATCGGCCAACACTGCCATATAGAGGTACCCGGGTACAAAATTGAGTAATGAAAATACCCGGGTACACGTGTCCGGGTTTTACGGTATTTGCCAACTAATTTCTGTAAAATGGATTAAATAAAACTATTTTAGAATGATTGAAACTAAAGTCTTGATGAATATAAACATGAAAATTTTATACCACAATACCAAAACTGTGCTTGTATTTCTTTAAGTTCTTTGACACATACTACAAAAGTTTTTGCATTTTACATGGTCTACCTCTTAGCATTGTCACTAGCAAGAATTTTAGGATCCCGAAAAAGAAATTTAGAATCCAGAAAACTGAGGTCTTGTTGAATATAAATACGAAAGTTTTCATACCACAACAAAGAGACTCGTCTTGTATTCTTTTAAGATTTTTGCCGCGTACTGCATATAGTTTTGTGCTTTTACGTTGTCTAAGAATTTAGACTAAGATCTTATTGAATATAAATATAAAGTTTCAAAGTGTAATACATTTTTTAAGAAAAGTTATGTTGTGTTTACGATACCCTAAATTTTAATAGTGAATTATGTAAATCAACCAATAGCGTAAGATTTGCAATAATCACGAAATAAATCCACCCATATGGACGAAATCAAACTCGAAATTTGATTGGTTGGCATTCACGTTATTTTCTACATAACTTAATGCTAGGGTTCTTTTTGTTATACATTTAACATATTGAATATAGATTGAATTGCCATAACCAGTTTAAATATCTAAACTTAATTCGCTTTCAAGACACATTCGAACTCAATCGTTGCTTAGAGGTTTTTTTTAATAGTCTTTTGATTATGGCTAAGTAATATTTAAATTTCATTTAGAAAATGTATTTTATTTTCTAACTAGATATTATCTTACTGTAAGGATCAATCATAAAATATTGATCACAGTTCCGACATAAAATACGAATTTGATTTTGATTATATAAACTAATTTGCTTAGGTATTTAATTCCGTTAAAATTTGATAATCTTCTCGCCACTTTTTAAAAATTTCAGAATTCTTCTGCTAACCGTTTTTCTGGATCTTTATTCCTATATTGTTTCGTCAAGTTCACATAGCATTGTTGTCAATGGGCGGTCGAAAATCATTACATATTATTTATATTATTTGACTTAGGGTAGTAACAGATATTACGTAATATTTTTTTACTATACCCTCTACCCCCTCCCCCCATGTAAGAGAAATTTGATTGGCTATTATAAATTTCTATTTCTACGTAAGAAAATCAGAGACCCCTCCCCCTCAGAATATTACGTAATATCTGTTATTACCCTTATAATTACATAATACAGCTTTACCGTACAATACTTCCTCATGATTTATGCAGAAAAAGTAGTTATTGCCATCTCTGCATTCAATGACAATATATTAAAAAAAAAACAAATCCTTATTCGCAGACTTTAAAAAGGATTACACAAACAAATACAGTAAGACCCCTAAATGCAGCACCCCTCTAAATGCATGATAAGCCCGGGCCCACGGTGGGACCTATAGACAAATGCACGTTCTTTATACTGTAAATGCACGCTAATTGTCTGGCCCGCTTATAAAAACTCTTTCCATAAGTGCATTCACGTGATTATCAGCCAATCAAATCCATCATTTCTAGACTGCTAAAAGCCATATTTATCACATAATAATAGCGCGTTGTGATTTTAATAGTGTGCAACTCTCCCTAAATGCACGCTCTAGAGCATCAGGAAGTTTTGAAGGTTATTATACACCATTATATGCATTAATTAACATTACTCGTTAAATAATATGATTACTCTATATTAAACAACACTATA
>CAJVPY010002510.1:0-15990 GCA_910591965.1 Dentiscutata erythropus | reverse complement strand
CAAATCTGGTAAGGCCAATTCTTTACCACAGGTCCCTTTGTGTTCACCACATTTCTCACCACTTCCAATTCTAGTTAATGCCTAGTCATCCTTCCAAACAAGATCCCCAATGCCACCTTAGGGGTTGTTGGTGCTACCTTGCCAATCGCAGATTTACACATACAATTTTTGTGTAATAGAACCTTCTGTAACAACCACTATTACACATAGTGCCAACTACTCCACAATGAACCTCTTTCCGGAAATTCCTAATCTAGACCTGTATTCACTTGGACTTCCCACGGCAGATACTCGTAGGTAAACGTACCTACTAGGACTTAAACCCGAAACCCACTTGTGGAGAGTTGGGTGCCTAGACCACTAGGCCGCAGGATTCCAACCCTAATTAATATAACTTTTATAAATCTTCAATCCAGATATATTTATAATAACTTATATCTAGTGTTATGATCAGTGGGAACTTCTTCCGGGAGTTGTAGGCTCCAATACGCCATGATAATCATTTCCCAGACTATGCCCAAATAAGAAAATAATAAAAATAATAATAAATGCTAAATAAATTTTAGGCATAACAATTGAGTCCATGAATTCAACATAGATAGTTGCCTGTTGTATTTTGAAACCTATTTATAACCAGTAAAACAGACTCTGTTAAATGTCCAAAGCTAGAAAATTTTATTTATTGTATGTGAACATTGTGAAAGTGTGACTAGCTACTTTAAAGCTAAAACTAACTAATAACTACTCTAAACCATTTAAACTATTTAATCTACAACTCTAATACTTCAAAAGTATCATCAAGACTCCTAGGACCTTATAGTGGAAGGCTTCAAATAGAGGCATAGAAGACTTGGTTCGAGTTACAAGGTCTCTTAGGTCTTGTATAGTGTTGTCAGAGTTAATATAAGTATCCTTTGGCTTTATTATCTCTTAGTGGTTTCTATTGTATTAATACTTCTAGCACTAATATCTTTTATCTCTTTAACTTGGAATATTTGCTTCTTTAGAATCATGTGTTTACGTTGCCATGGCTGCATTGCTTTTGGAGATTGATACGTCATGAGAAGATACTAGCTGGGTTCAGAATTTCTATTTATCAACTATGTCATGAGTAACTTATGTCAGCAGTGATTGAATTTCTAATCACTGATTATGTCACAAGAAAGTATATTGGCAAGTTCAGATTTTCAATTACTTAATTTACTATTTAATATTTTTTTGATCAATTCAAGACTTTCAATATTAATAATAATTTCGAGTTAAGGAATAAAGAATACTTTCGGTAACAAAGATAAAGTAGTTTTAAGGAACAACTTCTACTATAATTGATTTTGAAGTTTTTAGAGTTTTAGAACTCAAAAAAGTTATCTTTATTTATGAAAAGATATCACATTATATAGTTTTTATATTGCTATAGCTTTAATGTCTTAGTGTCTTGCCTTATATATATTAACAAGTTTTCTTCATTAAAAAGGTGAAGAAAATGAAATAAATTTCATTTATTTTATTTTCGCAATCTTCTTCACCTTTGATCATACCAAAATAGGCAATCTACATAATTACTATATTGTCTAGGGCTACTAAGCCCGTAAATATATGTTATAACCAGTACAAAAATATAAAAATAGTAAGAAAAGATAAAAATAGGAAAGAAAATAAATAAGGGGCCACGGGAGTCTCTAACAATATGCTGATACTACATAATATAATATGCTATATAGTTTTCTTATTAATTTTATTATTTAGCACCATTTGTTAATCTCAATCTGCTTCTTAAAGATTAGGGTTAACGAATAACTAATACGGAAGTCACGTGTATATAGTAATGCAGAGTTATATTGTGATTTAGGTTATATTGATGCAAGAGAACATAGATGATGCTCTTTACATTGCTATACTAAAATTTTACAAGAAAACTCTTTTGTTAGTTATGAAGCCATTTTTATATAAAAAACATATTACAGTAGTTTGTGCAATGTGAATATAATACTCACTTTTAATATAGTACAAAAAGCATAGGTACGAATGGTCATGTGATTGAACTAATGCTGGCAAGCCAATAGTGCTGGAAATAAATTTGATTAAAAAACTTTAAGTCCACAGAATACATTGTGAGTAATTTGAGCTACATAATTTAAGCTGAGTGATTTGAACTAAGTAATTTGAACTGAAACGATAATATGCTCCCAGAAATTGGCAAGTGAGATTGCACCAGGTATCATTGTGACAGTAGAATGAGTGAGAAGCAGCATTAGCTAGTAGTTTCCCACCTGCTCGAAGCAGGCTGGCTGTTAAATAGGAAAATGGCAGAATCAAGAAACTACAATGTGTGGTGGAAAGGGTTGGATCAAGAAAAAAGATATATTTGTAATGCTTGGTTTATTGACAGAAGAACAAGTATCGCATGTAAGCTATTTGTTGTTTCTTTAAATATTGATTGTGGTTGGTGGCTTTCGGTTATATTACTTTATTCACATAAAATTTTGAAGTCTGATATCTCTTTCAATCCTATCAGGCAGGGTTGTAGCACATGGCATGTAATCTTGACTATTCTCCTGTCTTTTCGATCTGTTGACTCTTGTCAACCTGCATTATATGCTGTGTAGTCACTATCTCTTATATAGTATGTGTAGTATTTTCTTGGATCACAATTTTTATACCCTCTTATTGTCTATATTATAAAAGATACAACGATTATTGTTCTTTTCAATTTAGTTAGATTGATGATCTGCATAATTTTTTTTTGAGTCCTGTGATTACAATACGGGTATCAATTCAATGTCATTATATTTTGGGAACTCATTTTAGAATTCTTAATAAATTTAAAAAAAATATGATGAACATAAAGTAGTTATTTATCTTGTATTCATGGACTCTTAAGACTCAAAAAAAATTATGCAGATCATCGATCCAACTAAATATTAAGAATATCTTTGTTTTTATTTAATCTTGTCCAAGCATTTTGATAATATAAGTTATAAAATAAACTATTTTTTTTTTTACTTTCATCTATTCTCAAGGCTCACCACATTAGTGCAACGCTTTATCTTGTTAATTATAATTAACCCTCTGTATGAGCAGATTATTTTCAATAAAGTTTATGCTTATATTTTATTTATTGGTTGCAATCTTGTGATCTGCTATATTACAGGATTTTTATCAAAAAAGTTTATATTATGTGTGCTATATGTATTGTGTGCACAGATTAGATCGTTTTGCACGTGCCCAAAAATTTTTTATAACATTCGGGTTGTATTTATGAGATTTTTTAAGTTTGACAATGACTTTTGATTCTGTAATTAGATGTATGCACTGCTATATAAACTTTATTTGAAATTATGCAACATACTAAACTCTTAGATTATTCTCAATTATAACTGTTTCCATAATTAGATGATGAATTCTTAAGCAAATTTTATCATGTTTACTAAATATATGCCAAATTTTATAATAAAAATTTAGAGGTGTATCGTGAAAATCAAAACAATACGAATTAAGGGTACTGTACTTAAATGTCCAAAGTTATATCTTAACCATGATATTCACAGTTTTCTATATGATAATATTGAAACTTAATTATCTATTTATGATTTTTAAAAATTCTACATCATCAACTGAGGTATAGATAATGCTAATAACATAAATTAGTGAACTGAATTCTGTGTATAAAATAATAATAGGTCTCGCAACAGAATTTTTACAGTGCTACCAATAGAAATCATTGAAATAGTAAGCTCTGTAATAGAATTTTTTTAAATTTTAAACAAAGATATCTCAACAATCACCAAACTAAATTTGATAAAAATTTTTTATTTTGATTTTATAAATATATAAAATTAAAATAAAAAAAATGCTTATTGAATTTAGTTTGGTGATTGGCGAGATATCTTTATTTAAAGTTTATCAGCAAATTAAACTGTCTATTAAAATTCAAGTCATATAGAATTTTTTAAACTTTAAATGAAGATATCTCGACTACCATCAATCCAAATTTGATGTATCTTTTTTATTTTGATTTTACATAGTTGTTAAATTAAAATAAAAAAATTTCATCAAATTTTGTTTGGCGGTTGTCGAGATATCGTTGTTCGAAGTTGCAAAAAAGTATTAAAATTTATGTAGCGATCTACATGTGCAGCTAATTCTATTGGTCGAAATTTTGTATATCTGAAAATTTTTGGTGATGCTTTTGGAGTAGTTATTTACAGATCTCTCATTACTCTAAAGATTTTTTGACATTACACTTGACCGTTATGTTCATTCATTTTCTTCTCAGAATATTTCTTATTTTATGACTTCGCAGGTATAAAGTCATATGATAGTTCGTTATATCGAATTATATATATATATACAGTATATAGTCCTGGGCTGATAAAAAAGAGTTCAGATGCGGTATAAAAAAATTTACTATTTAAGTTTAGTAAATTAATATAAAAAATCTGTTCTGCCTGATCTGGTTTGCTATATCCTGATTTTGGCATAGGAAGATCCAGGTCGACTGTATATATGGGTGTGTTAAAATTGATACTTTTGTACTTTTGCCACAACGTTATTTGAATTGGATGATTTTCACATGATGTGACCAGACAAACAAACCTTGTGTATCACTTTCTACATAAAAATAGAGTCCTCCATACTAATAAGCAGTATACACATTAAAATCTTCCAGAAATTAACCAATAAAACTATAACATTTGCTAAGAAAAGAATCTTATCAAAAAACCATGTGGTTGCATTTGGTACACCCAAAAAAGGTATTAAACAGCCTCCTTATTATGAGCGATAAATTTATGATGACGAATTTGAATTGATCAAAATTTACATTCTCTAATTTGCTATTTTTTTTTGAAACCAAAAATGTCACATTTAGCGAAGCCATGATCACAATTCGGGAATATATATGTAGGGGTAAAAATTTCAAGTTTTCATGCTTTTTGCAATAGTACATTTATTGGATGTGGGTACCAACCATGGTGTGTATCCTTACCAGTTTTAAAGAGCTGAACGCTGATTTATCTCCGGATACATAAGTATGATATATTGTTCAATATAGTGTAGAAGTACTCGGGTACTGTACAAAGATCGAGGATTATGCCATGTAACGATCGTCAAATGATTTTCTGCAGATCCAATTAATTGATTTCTCGATAACTACTTGAAAAAAGTTTATTAAATTTAATTTAGTAGTTGTCGAGAAATCATCATGAAGATTTTAAAAATAAACTCTAAAAATCGAGTGAATTTTTCTTTGAACTTTAGATGATAATTTCTCAACAACTAAGTATTCAAATTTATGAAATTTTTTTATTTTAATCCTGTAGATTCATAGAATTAAAATAAAAATTTTTTTTCCCAAATTTGTATATCAGGTTGTCGAAAATATTCATTAAATCTAAAAAAAGGTTGGTTGCAGCTTGAACGAAGATTACTCGGTCAAATTCGATCATATTTGGTTATTTTAATTATATGAGCATATAGAATTAAAATAAAAAAATTGATTGAATTTGACCGGTAATGCCAAGTAATCTTCGTTCAAGTTTAGGCACCTATAAAAAAAACTGTGGCCAAAATATTTTTTAGCTTTCTAATAAAATTTTCTCGACAACCTGCTATTCAAATTTGAGCAATATTTTTTTATTTAATTTTATAAACCTACAGAATTGAAATAGAAGTTTTCATCAAATTCAGACACTTGGTTGTTGAGAAATCCTTATTTAGAGTTTAAATAAAAATTTTGTTGCTCCATTTTTTTTTTCTTAAAATTTTTTTTTTAAAAAAACTTTGTACGCTGATTTCTTGAACCAACTATCTAAATTTGATGAACCATTTTTTTATCGAATTTGGATAGCAGGTTGTTCATTAAAAGTTTGGCTGCAGTTTTTTTTATAGGCACCTAAACTTTGAACGAAAATTACTCAGATTAATTTTTTTTTATTTTAATTCTATATGCTTATAGAATTAAAATAACCAAATTTGATCGAATTTGACTAGGTAGTGCCAAGTAATCTTTGTTTAAAATTTTGGAGTCTTTAAAAAAAAAAGCAGAGGCCAACCTTTTTTTAGCCTTTAATTAATGTTTCTCAACAACCTGTTAGGCCACGCAAAGTTGATTTTTCATTTTGCATTACATGGATTTCAAAATTAGGGACAGACAGACAGATTTTTTTTTTAATTCAATTTACTGCAAATAACATTTAAGATTATATTTGCACAACAAGGAATCAAAAAATTGGGCAGGCAGTCATATTTTTCCTGTCAGTCCTATCAGACAATTACGGAAAATTAAGGTCTTCACTGGGTGATACCAGATGAAAATAGCAGGGGAAATAAATGTCAAAAATCAAATAATTGGCACAATTGGGATCTAAAAAAAAAAAAAAAAAATTTGAAAAATTGAAAAAATGGGACGGCAGGTAATGCAAAACAAAAAATCAACTTTGCGTGGCCTTATCCAGATCGATCAAACTTTTTTATTTCAATTATTTGAATCTACAGAATTAGAATAAAAAAAATTTCATCAAATTTGGATATTTAGTTGTCGAGAAACCATCATCTAAGCTTCAAAGAAAGAAAAATTTACACATTTTTTTTTCTGATTTTTAGTTTTTTTTTTAAAAAAACTTTTTGCTACGACTACTAAACTAAATTTAATGAAGTTTTTTCTATTTTAATTCTACAATATTATATAAATAAAATAAAAAAAGCAAATTTAATCAAATAGTTATTGAGAAATCATTGCTAGAAGTTTTAAAAAACATTCGAATTTATTATTACAGTATTATATGGTGTGTAGTGATTTAAGCTGAATGATTTTAGTCAGCTGGCTAAGCTAGCTGACCAAAATATCGGCTAAGCAGCTACTAGAAAATAAGTTAGTCATGCTACCAAACTGACCAAAATTCCTAGCTTATGTACTAAGTTAAATTGTCCAAATGTTAATTCTGTTATAATATAGTTGGCTAGCATTATAGCTTAATGCCGGCCTAGTTCTGATGCATTTGACTCTAAATTTTGGGTTATATAAAAAAATTACTTATGTGATTGGTGAACTCTTAGCCGCATTAGCCTGCCGAAAGCTTATATTGACTGGCTTTACTGGGACCATGGCTGCTTCAGCCAGTCTAAAACACTAGTGGCGTGTGCCAATGCTACACAAATTATTTGACAATTATCACAAATAACAGTCAGAGGCAAGTGATCAAAATTGATTGAACGAAATATTGTTGCTAAGAATAAAATTATTTATTATTTCCTACTATAAGGTAATATTAAGTATTAAGAAATAATATATAACCCATCTCTAATTTTAATTAATAATAGTAAAATTTCTTAGGAGTTACTTATCAGTTTTTATATAGCTTACTTTATAGGTCTTTAGATAATTTACGAGCTCTTATCAGTTTTTATATAAATTTTATGGTCAGTATGTATATATGCGCTTAGTAATTTAGACTATCACATTTAATTTTAATAATCACAATGTTCTAACTTTAAATTTTCGCCCATACATAGGAATGCACATGATTTAAATCACAATATTATAAATTACTGATTTTTTATTAAATCTTTTATTATGTACTGTATTTGGAAGATATAGTATATTTTTTTGAATCACAATGGCAGTGGTTTTGAAAAAAATTTCCCAAAGACTCAATATTTAAATTAAATATTATGTATTACATAATAAAAATCAATACTTTAAATCATTTTTAAATCATAAAAATCGATTTAAATTATGATTTTTTCCATCCCTACCCATATAAACACAGTATACTAAATCACAGCCATGATTACCACACATGAAGCATTATTGCCTCAAGAAAGTAATCCTATACTTAGGCACTGTTTAGCCTTGCGGATTTCTCAGCCGCATCACTTATCAATGTTTCTAATAATTTGTCATATCTATTTAATAAATAAGGTAGCAATGCGACATAGTTGTGCTAGAAACCAGGAACGAATTGTGATCTGTCGCAGCTGAGTAAGCAATTGTTAATGTAGGTCCCAGTTGTATTTCTAAAGAGTTTATCTTCCTACTCATTGCCATCTTTATTAAGTTAGTGATTCGATTATCCGGAATTGGGGTTATTCCGGTTGATGGTTTCACAAGGTGCATTAACATGCTTAACATCTTTTTAATCTGTTGACTCTATGTCAACTCGAATGAATTATGATACCATTTTTTGATCATAACTTGCTTATTAATATATTAGTCTTAATATTTTGATCACGTTTTTGTATAGCAAACCAAATATATTAAAGTACAGTATACACTGACTTAATTAATTAGTAGAATAAACTGTCCCTATACTCACTAACCAAAATAGTTTGAACAAATATTTATAAAAGACTAATTTTTGTGAATATTGCTATTTAAAATGAATTTGAATGCTTTTAATTTTTAGAAGTAGATCTAGAATCAACTTTTTGAAATTTCACTATGATTCAAGTGATTTAAAAATTCGTTTCAACTTAAGTTGATTCTGAATCTACTGAGATACTATTTCAATATACAACAACTATGCATTTAGTGATCACTATGTAAAATTTTTTTCATTCAAATCTTTGACAATCAGTGATTATCATTTCATCAACCCAATAAAAAATTCTACGAAAAAAATGAAAAATGCCAAATATCAGATGAATAGACAAATTAAATTGCATTGGGTTACCGATTTTTGTATCTAAAATCTGTACTTTTAATATCATCAGTTATTGCAACTGTGATACTTCACATGTTTGCAAGTTCATTGTATTTTAAATTATAATAATGGATTTGCGTATTGTAATTTTGCTAATCGAATATATTTATGGCGTGATGAATTCATATGTGAAGAATAAGGGTGTGATGAATTCATGCATGAAAAATAAACAAAATTTGACGAATAAGTCATGTAGACCAATCAAACTTAAGATTTTGCGGACAAATACCACTTCAAACAGCGTATAAACTATAAGTAGCTACGTGACATTGTTGCGCTAAACCAGGAACGGATGAATATAGGCTTAGAGTGTTCTCAAGTACCTCCCTCAATGTGATTTGATAGTGATTGAGATGATGCTTAATTATTATAATTGGTCATTAATCTGAATAAGAAATGTGAACAGCTCACATTAAATACTTAGATCAATTAGACCAATGAACAATCACTAAACTTAGACTAAGAGTACTCAATATGATTAGATAGCTATCGATATCATTTATAGTACTATGATTAATTAAAACAATCCCTTCTATGACAAAAAAAAAATGGCTTCAAACTTGTTTTTTTTATCGTGATAATGAACCTACTTACCAGTTAAACTGCTTTTCAACAATTAAAAATTGAGTTCTGATCTATAATTTATGTGCTTGAGAGTACCTTAAATCATTTGAAACGAGAAATTAATTAATACGTATATTGATTGATGATGTTCAATTGATTAAATAAGAATAATACTTAATTGAAATATTATGTGAAACCTGACATTATATGACAGAATTTTGTAAAACGATTTCAACTCATTAAAGATTTTAGAGCTGTTAACACTTGTATGGCTTCTTTAAATACTATATTGCTTTAAAATCATTATTACTGCACTGTAGCAACGTAATAATATTAATGTAAAGCTTACCAATATCATTTACCACAACTTGAGCTATGCTCTAGCTATATCATCGGCTTTGGTCGGCTTGGTAGCCAAAACCAGATAAATTAAAGTTACGTTATTAATTAAGGTTGGATTACTAATTATTTTTTTTTTACAATAAACAAAGAAATGGTTGTAATGAAGAAAGAGTCATGTGAACTGATTTCAGCCATTACAGCTTAGATTCAAGACTTTTGCACTAAAAATCCACATTTGGCTAGTAAATTTTTAAAGACAATAATAAAAACAAGCGCATTTTTATAAATTATCGTCATACATTTTAATCTAGACAAAAACCTGTTAAAGATCAAAAGATCACTCTTATGATAAACAAATCTCATACAAGATATAAATATGGTAGCATGTAATAAATTACGTGATGTTTAAGCACAAATATTTTTTTTTTACTGCATTTACCAATCAGATATGAGATTTTGTGAACATACATCATTTAAAATGCCATATAACCATACACTGCGTGAAATTTTCAATATCACTCCGTTCCTGGTATAAGTAGCTGCGCAACATTGTCATACTAAACCAGGAACAGATGAATATAGGCTTAGGGTGTTCTCAAGTAACTCCCTCAATGTGATCTGATAGTGATTGAGATGATGCTCAACTATTATAATTGGTCGTTAATGTGAATAAGAATGTGAACAGCTCACATTAAATACTTAGATCAATTAGACCAATGAGCAATTACTAAACTTAGACTAAGAGTACTTAATGTAATTAGATAGCTATCAATATCATTCATAGTACTACGATTAATTGAAACAATCTCTTCTATGACAAAAAAAAAAAATGGCTTCAAACTTATTTTTTTTATCGCAATAATAAACCTACTTGCCAGTTAAACTGCTTTCCAACAATTAAAAATCAAGTTCCGATCTATAATTTATGGCTTGAGAGTACCTTAAATCATATGAATAAAAATTGAAATGAGAAATTAATTAATATGTATATTGATTGATGATGTTCAATTGATTAAATAAGAAAAAACTTAATTGAAATATCATGTGAAACCCGACATTATATGACAGAATTTTGTAGACTGATTTCAACTCATTAAAGATTTTAGAGCCGTTAATGCTTGTATGGCTTCTTTAAATACTATATTGCTTTAAAATCAATATTACTGAACTGTAGCAACATAATAATATTAATGTAAAGCTTACCGGTATCATTTACCACAACTTGAGCTATGCTCTAGTCATATCACAAGTCGTAGCTTCAATATTATGATCTAATCTGGAGCTATAACTTTAAAAAGCGATTCAGTTGCAGCTAATGCTCAGTTATAGCTTAAGTTGCAGCTCATAAATTAAAGTTACATCATTAATTAAGGTTGGATTACTAATTATTTTTTATAAACAAAGAAATGGTTGTAACAAAAAAAGAGTCATGTGAACTGATTTCAGCCATTACAGCTTAGATTCAAGACTTTTGCGCTAAAAATCCACATTTGGCTAGTGCATTTTTATAAATAATCGTCATGCATTTTAATCGAGACAAAAACCTGTTAAAGATCGCTTTTATAGTAAACAAATCTCATACAAGATATAAATATGGTAGCATGTGATGAATTTCGTGATGTTTAAGCACAAATATTCCCTTTTTTACTGCATTTAGCACATTGCCCAATCAGATTTTTGATTTTGCAGACATACACTATTAAAATGCTATATAACCATACACTTCATGAAATTTTCAATATCACTCCGTTCCTGGTATAAGTAGCTATGCGACATTGTCGCGCTAACCAGGAACGGACGACAACTCCAATACAGAATAGTTATATAAGTAATAGTTTTGAATTCAGATAAATAAATATCAGGTATAAAACTAAACAAACAAAAAATTTTTAGATGCATATAGTATAGAGTGTAAAATACTTCTTTAAAAAACATAATCTAACAATTCACTACAATTTTCCAATGTTAACCTTAATTATACATAATGCCGGAACAGATATTAAAAATAGAGGTCGGTATTTACACCCTATACCGTACGGATCTATTCATAGTAATCTGCATAATTTAGAAATGATCTTGATAATTATATAGACTAACACAAGTTGAACCAATCAATATTGGGTGCATGCCAGAGGCAAATTTCCTGATATACACCTGATAGTCTGCCATAGATCCGCCAAATACCTGCAGCATATTGGCAGCATATTAGTAAGATATCAGGAGGTAGAACGATATTAGTAACATAACAGTACAATATTTGGATATCCAGATATCTTACTTTTAGCACTCTGGGTCTAAAAGTAAGATATCGGAATATACCAATATTTGCTGTTATGTTGCTGATATCGATCTACCTCCTGATATCTTACCAATATGCTGCAAACTATCGGGTCAAATCAGGAAACTTGTCTTATAGTATTGCACCGATATTCATTGATTCAACCTGTGTAATGTGAATAAGAAGCTAAATGAGATGTGAACAGCTCATATTAAATACTTAGATCAATTAGATCAATGAACAATCACTAAACTTAGACTAAGAGTACTCAATGTGATTAGATAGCTATTGAGATCATTCATAAGTACTACGATTAATTGAAACAATCCCTTCTATGACAAAAAAAAGATGGCTTCAAACTTTATTTTTTTATTGCGATATTGAACCTACTTACCGGTTAAACTACTTTCCATCAATTAAAAATTGTGTTTCGATTTATAATTTATGTGCTTGAGAGAATCTTAAGGGTAGGGTGAACAGAGATCATTTTTAATAGTGATCACGTTATAATCATATGAAATCAGGTGATCGACCAATCAGGATTGTAAACAACATTGATTTGGCCAATCAGGATCGGCAATTTTTGTATGACCTAAAGAAATTCGAATTGATCTAAGTTTTTTTTACCAATATACAAAGATAAATTTTTTTAAATAATACGGAGTTTAAAATTTTATTATTACAAATACGAAATATAAAATTATATACTATGAAATTTTGGTAGATATTGGCCATAATTCTAAAAAGTTTTATTAGAAGCGTATTTTAGCTTTCTATATAAAATTTTGTTGTACTATGTAAATTATATGAAAATTGATCTATGTTCACCTTACCCTTAATATTATATAGTAAGTTGTTAGAATTTTGTTTTTTTGGTTTTGTTTGTTGTACTATTGCTAGTGCAAAATAATACTATTACATTTAAATTATTTTATTCATATTAATTTAGTAGCTACTAAGAATATGAGTTTTGAGTAGTTGTAATCCTTTCAGCTAAGTTATATATTAAGGTTCATACAATATATAACTTGTCTTCTAGCAATGTGTTTTTGCTAGAATTTGTTTAATTAAAAAAAGGAGTTTGCAGGCCGAAGGTCTGTGAATATATAGAAAAATTTACTTTTCTATTGTCTAAGATAAATTATACACTAAGGCTAATATAATGCATAACTTGTCTTCTAGCAAAGTGTTTTTGCTAGAATTTGATTAGTTAAAATAGAAATTCGCAAACTTTCGGCCTATGAATATATAAAAAGATTTACATTTTTAATATATAAAATACTGTAGTTAAATAAATTTTAATTTCAAAAGTCATAATATTTAATAGTGATATATTAATAATTTTATTATGTGATGAATTAGTGTTTGTAGTTAGTAGCATATTAGTCGACTTAGTTGGCTAAGTTAGTCAATTTTTTTAAAAATCGGCTTAGTCAACTTTTTATAATAATATACAGTACTGGACAGCAAAAACCATCTATTTTTTTTTTTAGGGCACCAAATTTGAGAATTTTTTAACAATTCTGATTGGCTAATTTTTGTGTAACAAAATTTTGATTGGTTAAAAATATAAAAATGATTTTTTTTATATAATAAGCGCCAAATTTTAGATTTTTAATAATAAATATTAACCAATCAAATTATAAGCACGTGATTAGCATCAATCTGATTGGTCGATTGTCCTGTGCCAAATTTCTGCTTTACTATTAAAGTTGCTAAACTTTAAATCCCTTATAACTTCTTTAAAAAGCAAGATATTAAAAATCTGTCTTACAGATTTGTAGTTTAGGTTACAAATAAAAAATTTGTAAGAGAGATTTTTAAAATAATTACTTGTTGTAAAGTTATTAGACTTTAAACAATGCCAAAAAAATGGATGGTTTTCGCTATCTGGTACTATACTAAAACATAGTCAGCTGCTTATTTAAATATATAGTACTCTAAAATAAATAGTTATTTCACTTTTATATTAGTAAGAAAAAAAAATACTGATTACGATATCAGTTCTCTTCGGCTACATGCATTTTATTAATCGCAATTTTATGATTACAGTTTTAGTTAATAATATAGTTTAATACATAAAGCATAGTTAATTATATAAAATACATATAGAAGCTCAGCTTTAAGTATATAAAATTTTATCAACGATATTCGAAGAGTTTTATTTAAAAATTATTATATTTATTAAATACTATTTCAGAATTAATGAGTTTTTAAATAATATTTTATGCATAATTATTCTTGTTTTTTATTTACAATTAAAATTGAAACTAGGCCGAATATAGATTAGTTAAAAATCTAAAATAGGTCAGTATTTACTATTATAGAGCTTCAAGAGCAAATTTTTAAATTTACTGATCAAAGTTTAATCATAATCAAGATTTGATCAAGAAATCCGAAGCCATATAACAGAAGACACTGACCCAAATAAAAATGAAAAAATATGTAATAATTAAACATGATAAACAATAGCTAAAAATGCTTATTACCATACCTATTGCCTATTTATATCGCTATGATTTTTTAAATAAATCTAAAACAATAGTCATTAATATGATAAATACTCTTTTTAATAAGATTATGCTATGAGTACAAAAAAATAAAACTTTAATATTAGTACATAAATCAAACAGAACAATATAATATACCATTGTAATGTATAAAAGCCTCATAAAATTTTATATAAATTGAGAATAAATTCATCGTCTAATAAATATACATTCGATAAGATTAAACTTCTATTAATAATGGAACAAGATAATTTTTCTGCAAATAAACTAAATTCTAACCTTGAAGACTATGAAAATCTGGATCATTTTTATAGCTATGAAAGCCCCGAGAATCTTGAAGAATTTGAGGATCCTGAAAGTATTAAATATCCTGAAGACTCTGAAGACTTTGAAAATCCTGAAAACCTTAATTTTGAAGATTCTGGAAACCCTGAAATACAGAATGATAATAATTTAGCATCTAGTTCTATCTCGGCATCAGATTTATCAAAAAAAAAAAATTCTGTACTAATCTATAAAAAAAAGAAAAGACCTGGTATAAAAAGCTTAATATGGGATTATACAATGTATGACAAAGTTACTAAATGCAAGCACTGCTTAGTTGAAGAAGATATTGAAAATGGTGCTATAGAAAAATATACAGCTAGTTTTGAACCTAGTACTTCAAATACCAATATTGCTACACATTTATATACAATATATAAAATTTTCAAAATCAAAATCTAAACATGTCTGTAGCTTCGACGTTCAGCACTACAAAATCTCAAACAACAATTATATTATTATTTGAAAAACATGCTGAATACACTTGACTCCTTTCTGATAGACAACAAAATTGTATTACTTATTGTTTGGTGGCTTGGTTGGTTGAGGCAATAATGCTATTAGATTCTGTTAATAATAATCAGTTTAAAGATTTTTGTCAAGAAATTAACCCACAATTCAAAATTCTATGCACAAATACTATTAAAAATAAAATTGCAGAATCAATACTATATACACAGTTAAATTTAAAAAAATTAATTGATCAAACGATAATATTTGTTTGTATTATGACTAACCTTTGGACTCATAAACATACTCCCTATATCGGTGTAACTGCATATTGGCTTGCAGAAGATTTTATGATATATCAAGCCTTACTTACAATCGAGTATTTTGAATACTCTCATACAGGAAATTGCATTGAAAATTTTTTGCGTAAAGTTCTTACTAATTGGAATATACTTGATAAATTAGTTGCAGTAATGACTGACAATGCAGCATCAATGGTGAAAGCAGTTAGACAACTAGAAACTACTCATTTGGGGTGTGTAGCATATTCAATTCACCTTGCAATTTCAGATGGTTTGGAAGAAAGCATTACTCTAATTGAAAATACAAAAACAATGAATAATTTTTTAGTTAAACGTGATAAGTATTGATCATATTTCTATAAAATTCAGGCTGAAATAAATAGCAAAAATTTAACAAATTAATTTGCTACAATATTGGAGCCTATTTCAAGTGATACTCACAGGTCGAAAGATAAAAAATCAGGCACAAATCAGATACCCGATTTTAAACTAATTACTACCTGATTACCACCTGATTT
>CAJVPY010002509.1:0-15990 GCA_910591965.1 Dentiscutata erythropus | reverse complement strand
TTATTAATGTTGAGGCTTAAGAATTAGCAAAAAATTAGGAACTCGAACCCGGTCACTGACCGGGTCTTATAAACTAAGGTCTAAGAATTAGCAAAAAATTAGGAACTCAAACCTGGTTACTAACTGGGTCTTATAAACTAATAACATTGAGGCCTAAGAATTAGCAAAAAATTAAAAACTTGAACCCGGTTACCGACCGGGTCTTATAAACTAATAACGTTGAGGCCTAAAAATTATTAATGTTGAGGCCTAAGAATTAGCAAAAAATTAGAAACTCGAACCCAGTTACCGACCGGGTCTTATAAACTAATAACGTTGAGGCCTAAGAATTAGCAAAAAATTAGAAACTCGAACACAGTCACTGACCGGGTCTTATAAACTAATAACGTTAAGACCTGAGAATTAGCAAAAAATTAGAAACTCGAACCCTGTTACTGACCAGGTCTTATAAACTAATAATATAAAAGTCTAAGAGTTAATAACATTGAGGCCTAAGAATTAGCAAAAAATTAGGAACTCGAACCCGGTCACCGACCGGGTCTTATAAACTAATAACGTTAAGGCCTAAGAATTAGCAAAAAATTAAAAACTCGAACCCGGTCACCGACCGGGTCTTAAGAGCTAGTGATTTAATTAAAGCATACAAGACCAACTTTGCAGTCTATAAGAAAGAATTCAAAATCAAGTACCGAAGCAAAAAGTGTAAATCTAAATCTATTGTTACCTATTCTAAGTATTAAAAAAAAGCTGGAATATTCTATCCACATGTTTTTGGCACAGAATCTATTTGAGGTGCAGAACCATTGCCTGATAAGTTAAATTATAATTGTCATTTACAAAAAACAAGATTAGGTAAATTTTATCTTTGTATGCCTATGCCACTCAAAATTAGGTGTGAAAATCAAGCCTCTAAATAGACAAAAATTGAAGAAGGAATACTTGTATTAAATCCAGGAGTTAGAATATTTTTGACTGGCTACTTGCCTTTAGGGCTTACAATTAAATGGGAAAAAATAATATTGGAAGAATTTACCACCTCTGTCATGCTCTTGACAAATTACAAAGTAGGTGAATACAAAAAGAAGTTCAGTATAAAAAATATTACAAGTTAAAAAAAACAGCAAAAAGAATTAGAAAAAAGATTCAAAATCTAATTAATGAAGTACACAAGAAACTCACAAAGTGGATTGTTAAACAATATCATAAAGTATTTCTTCCTAAATTTGAGACACAGAGAATAGTGAGAAGAGCTAACAGAAGAATAAGAAGTAAGACTGCAAGAGTAATGCTCAGATAGTCTCACTATTATTTTAATTATACAAAAAAATTCAAAAGCCCAATTTTTGTCATCAACTTTTATATAAAAAAAAATTCAAAAGTCCAATTTTCATCATTGCTAGAAATTAACTTTTAATATAAAAAAAAGGGAAATTCTATTTTAACCTGGGCCATTTTAACTTGTCACGTGATTATGTGACTATTGTAGCTTGAATCAAGCTCTGAGCTATTAAAAACAAGTCACGTGTTTGACACTTTGGTGTGAACCAATTAGATCGCACTATCAGGTAGGTTTATATGAATCTAAATTTGATCCTACTTGTATATACGTATCAATTATCAATTCATACAGGATCTCAAAATCCTTTTAAAGTTTTTTTAAAACTTTAAAACAATATTTCTCAATTAATACTTAACTAACTTCAGTGATTTTTTTTTATTTTAATTCTATAAGCTAATAGAATTAGAATAAAAGAAATTTTATTAAATTTAGTTAGATAGTTATTGAAAAAACTTTACTTAAAGTTGAATTTTACTATGGCTTTTTGATTTTTTTGAAAATTTTTAATCTTTTTTTTAAACTTTAAGCAAAATTCTCTCAACAACTATCTAACTAAATTTAATGAAATTTTTTTTATTCTAATTCTATTAGCTTATAAAATTAAAATAAAAAATTTTTTGCCAAAGTTAGTTAAGTATTCATTGAGAAATATTGTTTTAAAGTTTTAAAAAAACTTTAAAAGAATTTTGGAAGTTGATGGTTGACACATACATACGAGTAGGATCAAATTTAAGTTTATCTGAATCTACCTAATGGTGTGATCTAATTGGTTCACACCAAAGTGTCAAACATATAACTTGTGTTTTTAATGGCATCTTCCTCTAGATCGCCACCAACATTTTCACTAGCATGTGATTATGTGTAACATATTAAAAAATTCTTTATGTTTGTTTAGATTAGGGTTAGGATTTGGGTTAGGGTTAAAAAGAGCTATAAATAAAATTATTCAAGGAAAACTTTTTGTTAAAGCACTAAAGGTGGTTTCTTATACTACATTTTGTGTTACAAACAATTTTTGACAAAGCAAATATTTGTTTTGATTTTTCCTGATCATATAACATTGCACCTGATCTTAAAATGTGACTGGTTTAAAATCACATGCAGGTGAAAATTTTGAAAATTTGGTGGCAATCTAGGAGTAGTTTTTTAAGAAAAAACTTAACCTGAACCGGGAGGTTTATAATTAATCTGTAGACCCTCCAATTTATATATATATAATGATCTGCATAATTTTTTTTTTGTTTTGATGCTTATCGTCACTTGGTTTTTAGTATTGTCACTCTTGGTGTCGTCGCTTTTGGTGCCACATTTTTTTTGTCACTTTTGGTGCCACATTTTTGTTGTGGTTTTGTCATTTTGTCAGCAAAGTCGTTATAGTTTCATTGTAGATGTCAACACTTCCTAGTGAGTTGTTATTTTTCTTACCTCTTTTAGATTTTTTTTTGCTGCCAGGTTTTTCGTTTCTTTTAGTATATTTTTCATAGGCCTTATGATTTTTCGTGTATTCTCGTCGTTTTTGGTATCGTCACTTTTTTGGTATTATTTTGTTATGTTGGTTTTATGTAACCTTGTCATCAGAGTCACTATGGTTCCTTTCCAGTGAAAACATTTTTTGGGTGTATTTTTTATTAGTTTTGTAGTCCTTTGCATGTTACTTGCCACTTTTTAATATTTGTGGGCTTTATTATTTTTTTGATGAATTTTTTTGTTCTTTTGTCTGAATTTTTTTCCTACTTTTTCATCTTTTTCGCTTGTATATTGTAAATAATAATAAATAAATAAAAATTAATAAAGATAAAAAAAACTGTCTTTAAAGTTTATTTTTTAAAAATCGATTGAAATTTCTATTGCGAAACTGGCTTCGCGGGCGATATGCATAGTAAAAAACTTGATTTTTTTACTTGATAGCTAATAGATCTGAACCAATTATATTTGAGGTCTAGTTTAATTTGCCTAAACCCCGGGGGTCCATGATAACTATCCTAAACCAGGGGTCTAGGATAAGGACGCTCGTTTTTTAATAGCTCGGAGCTCGATTCAAGTCACACTGGTCAGGTGATCACGTGACAGGTTAAAATGACCCGGGACAAAATAGAATTTCCCTAATTATAATGTGAATTAAAATATAGATATTACATTATAATAATATTTTGAATCTTTTAACATATTTCTTTTAACAAATCCGATAAATTTGATGATCTACTTAATGTTTTAACCTCAACTTTATATGATGGTATACGTAACAGTATTCATCATTTTTATCTGATAGTATATATCCATCTTCATTGTCATCTTTTTCAACTACATAACGTACTCCATCTAACCAGGTTACTAAATACCTGTCACCAAATTAACTAATCTATTGAATGGAATCCATTCGATTGCATCTTCGTAGTTCGTAGCTTTAAGTTGAACTTCTTTATTACAATCATCAGCCCTATTCCCACTTGTCCACCCTTGTGTTGTTTTCTGAAGGTCACACATATGACACCAAGCTGGCGATGTGTTATATCGATTGCAATTTGCACATTTTCCATTATTCATTTGTAGTTATGTTTTGAATTAATCCATAAACATTTTTACCTTTAATTGCATATGATTATTAAACTAATAAAATATAAAATATATAAGGTATATACCTATTGGTAAAACTAAAAATAATAATATAATATAATCTTACTTCTTTCAAAATATTCGATAAATTTTGTGAACTTCACAATTTTTTAAGTGCAATTATGCATGGAAAGGTACGTAACTGTATATATAATGTTGAACTTTATTTACATAACGTACTCCATCTAACCAGGTTGCTAATTAGTTATTTGAATATTATTTAACTTGAAAGGAATCCATTCAATTACATCTTCGTATTTGTAGCTTTAAATTGGAATTCTTTAATACAATCGTCAACATCCTTATTCCCACTTGTCCATCCATGTGTTGTTTTCTGAGGGTCACATGTTTGACACCAAATGATGATGTGTTATATCTCTTGCAATTTGTGCATTTTCCATTATAAATATCTCTTTTAGAACCAAATTCATCAAATACTAACATATATTCATTTGTTACGGTATTTGAGTTAGTCCATATACTTTAATTTCACTATTTGCTAACTGTACATAATCTATAAACTATTAGATAAATGATTACATGCAAATCAAGAAATGCGCAGTACAGTTCAATAATATTTTAGATACTTTTTAACTTACTTCTCTTAACATATCTGATAAATTTTAACCCTCACTTACAGTATATATTCATCATTATCATTTTTTTCTACATAACGTACTCCATTTAAAAGGAATCCATTCGATTACATCTTCGTATCTCGTTGCTATAAGTTAAGGATCTTTAATACAATCGTTGACATCTTTGTTTCCACTTGTCCATCCGACACCAAGCTGGCGATGTGTTATATTGGGTGCAATTTGCACATTTTCCATCATACTTAAATCTTTATAATTAAACACGATTTTAAACCGTGGAAAAAAGAAACATTAATTACAAATGCCATTGTGCACAATTCAAGAAATAAAATTGGAAATCACGAGCTTAATTTGTATACTAAATCAGACTAACCTTATCAATTAATTTCACAGCAGGCGGCTTTGCTGCTTATCTTAATTAGGCTGTTATCTTGCTTGTCCAAATTCAAACCCGTTAAACCCGTCGGAGTGATACTGTATTGAAAATTTCATATGGTTATACTGTACCTGTACTATATTATAATTTAAATGATGTTAGTACGTACATACGCAAAATCTTGCATCTTATTGGATAAATACATATGGCGAAGCAAGGAAGGGTGTGAATGCAGATAGAAACTTCGAATATTGCACCTTCACAGATACTTTCTTCGATATCTGGTAACATATGCGGCCAATGTGTTTGAGATTTACATGCTTTTTTTAAAAAAACTTCTTACTATTTGTGATCCGTCGCTTCGCTGGCGGTTTAAACTTACTGGTAATAAAATTAACTATAATTAAACTTATCAGTAGTATGAACATAAGGCCACGCAAGTTAATTTTTCGGTTTGTATTACCCGCCGACCCATTTTTTCAATTTTTCTTTTTAAGTTCCAATTGTGCAATTGTTCTATTTTTACTATTTAATTTTTTTTCCAATCTCAATCCTGTATCACCCGATAATGGACTTATCTTTCCGGAACTGTCCGATAGGACTGATAAAAAAATTCGATTGACGACCCAATTTTCTGATTCCATGTATGCAAAACGAAAATTAACTTTACGTGGCCCTAAATATGAACATGAATCTATTAATTGCTGTAGATTAAAAAAAAAAAATCCGACCGACCGTTGATTTTGAAATCCAACTTTGTACGCCTAATACTAAGCAAAATAATCTGCCTAATTGTAGGGTTGGATCGGTCCGGTCCGTTGTTATGCCCAATTTTTTATTTTTAGTTAGTGTCATATTATTCGAACATCATTTTATGTACTTCTTATTTTGGTATAGTTTGTGGCATAGTTGGGTGATTGAAACATCAACGAGGGATAATAAGGGATTAAAACCCCCGATCAACTCACCGGCAATCATTTCATAGACACCACATTTCACTGACAATTATTTACCGACAAGTTCATTTCACCAAAAGTTTATTTCACCGAAGCTCATTTTATAGACAAAGTGATTCTGGTCAATATCATTATGGTTAGGTTAGAATTAGAGTTAAAGTTAGCGTAATTTATAAAAAAAGCTTGTCGGTGAAATGAGCTTCAGTCTGAACTGGTTAAAAGACCGAAAACCAAGCCGGTTAAAAAGTCCGGTCTTTTCAGGACTAATCCAACCCTATCCAATTGCCCGAATATAAAATAGTAATATTTATTTTTAAATTATAAGGAAAAAAATAAAGTTTTTTTTATATTGTAGTAAAATTTTTAAAAATTAATATTTTTCTACAAGCTTTTTAAAATTCTAAGTATAATTTTGATACATATTGTAAATTTGGTTTAAAAAATAAATTTAATTTAAAAAAAATTTTATAGTTTTATAGATAAAATTTTGACATTACTTAGTAGAAAAAATTTTTTTTCTTAAAACATAAAAATTTAAAATCTTATAAATAAAATTTTAGAATTGATTAAATATTTTTAATAATTTTAAAGTTAAATTCTAAAATTTACAGATAATTAATTAAAAAAGTCTCAACTTTTTATTTTAGCTTAGAAATAGGGAGGCATATTCTTAATAAAATTTTATATACTGTAATTAAAAAAAATATAAAAAAATATTCTAATGGCATATTTGGCTTAGACGGTTTAAGAGATAATAGTATTTATACAAATAAATTTGCCTGTAAATCTCTACCAATTAATAATTGTAAAAAATAGCTAAATTTGCACAGGTTAAGTTACATGGCCGAAGGCCATGTAACCCTGTGCAAAATTTAGTTATTTTATAACCCATATAATAATAAATAAATATTTAATAAGTTTTAAGCTTATTTATGCAAATATAATAAACAAATAAATGTATAGTAAGTTTTAAGCCAATATATACATAAATAGTTTAAAGTAAAGTTTGAAATCTAATTTATATATATTTCAAAACAGTATTCAAATACTGTAGATTTTAAAATACAAACTAGCAAATTTGAACAAATATTTCTAACCTTGATATTAACTTAATGCTTAATAGTGTAACTATTATAATAGAGAGCTTTTGATAATCATGCTGAGTTTAATACTAATAGTTAATGCAAGAGAAGATGCAAAAACTTAATAGTAAAAAAAAACTCATTTTAATATTAACTACAGTATAACAATAATATCTAGTTTGATATTTTTTTTCATATTATTTTTGGTTATTTTTAAATTTGCTCACGTCGATTTTTAAACTAATAAAAATTTTGATTTATCTGATAATATTTTGTGTATTCTAACGAGTTACCACCTTACCTATTTTGTCTAAAAAGAAAATTCATGACTAAAATTGTAATGGATTAAATTAGTCAATATTTGTTTTAACGGATGTGTATTGTTACTAAGAAGCATTTTTATTATTTATTTACACGATGGTACTTAGAAAATCTGGAATAATCTTTTTTTTCTAAATCCATAGCTCGAAATTTTGCTCATGAAATCACACCTTTAAAATTTTTTTGTAAAATTTTATGTTACCGCCTCTCTCTGATACTATTTTAACTCAAACTAATATATATATATTGATTTTAATTATACACGATCATATCATTTGATTATTATACATCACAATTCGTCGGCACAAATTATACCAAAATTAAGTCACCTTTGATACCAATTCCACTTCGATAATATCATACGACACTTGACATTCCATTAGTGTTAATCATCTCTACAGATTTTTGATAATATATGAACGCCTTATACTCATCCTTTGCAACCCCAATTCCGTAAAGATAACAATTTCCAACTTCCCTTATTCCATTAGTATTTCCCATTTCTGCAGATTTTTGATAATAAACGAATGCTTTATGTTCGTCTTTTTTGACACCAATTCCAATTCTATAACAATATCCAACTTTATATGTCCCTCTAGCGTAACCCATTTCTGCAGAATTTTGGTAATAAATGAATGCCTTATGTTTATCCTTTTCGATACCAATTCCATATCGATAGCAATATCCAACCTTATATGTCCCTCTAGCACATCCCATTTCTGCAGATTTTTGATAATAAATGAAGGCCTTATGGTCGTCCTTTTCAACACCAATTCCTTTTCTATAACAATAACCAATCATATATGTTCCACTAACGTGTCCCATCTCTGAAGATTTTTGATAATAAATGAAAGCTTTATGTTCATCCTTTTCAATCCCAATTCCATTAAAATAACAATATCCAACATTATAGGCACCACTAGCGTATCCCATCTCTGCAGATCTTTGATAATAATTGAAAGCCTTATGTTCATCTTTTTCAACACCAATTCCATTGAGATAAGAAAATCCGACATTATATATCCCTCCAGCATAACCAATTTCAGCCGATTTTTGATAATAAATGAAAGCATAATGTTCATCCTTTTTAACACCAATTCCATGATGATAACAATAACCAACATTATTTGTTCCAATAGCATCACCCATCTCAGCCGATTTTTGATAGTAAATAAATGCTTTATGTTCATCTTTTTCAATCCATTTACCGTAACAATAACAACTCGCAAGAATGATTTGAACCGTAGGATTGTTTTGATCATTTAAGCAGAAATTAATAATATTAACAGGATTTTGGTTCTTTTTTATTAGAAATTGCTCTAATGTGTCAAGTGCTGAACGGGAATCGATGCCTTTCAACTTTTCTTCATTATACAGATTACACATTTCTTTAACGATTTCATTAGGAATGTTCTGGGAAAAATCTTGCGACATTTTATCTTCTAAATACAATTGAGTAGTATTATTGGCTAGTTGCGTAATATCTGATGAACTGTCAATTTTTTCTAACTGATCTTCAAATAAGTTATTGCAAATTGACATTTTTTAACGCAAGAAAGAATGTGTTATGTACATACCTGTCAACTTTATTTAAGGTACAGTACGTATGTATTACATTGTGTCACATACGTAAGTATCGTAACACATATCAACAAATTGGGATGTTAATAAAGAATAGTATTTTTATAAGTATTATTTATACTTTCCGAAAAAATAAGCGCAGTAATAACTTGATTTTTATATTTCAGGTACCGGTAGATGTTGTAGCTATACAGTAAGATAGGATTGGCATTGGATTTAATTTAGAAATTCATTTCAATGCAGTGCAATACCCTATTGTAAAGTGCCTTAAGATTTCCGCTTCATGCAATTACCGTTTATTTATACGTACTATATCGATATATGGGGGCTATTCAGTAGAAAGGGGGGAGATCTCCTTTTTAATTCTGGTCAAATTGACCGATTTAAAAAGGAGATCTCCCCCTTTTCTATTGAACAGCGCTCATATATATGGATGTCAATCGGTCCCGCAGTAATTGTCAGCCGACTTTGAGCAAGATTTATAAAAAAATTGGCATTTTAAACCGATATTCGTAGAAAAATTATTTTTCTGTAACATTTTCTAATAGAAGTTTATCGGTTTTTGCATTAGTTTTTGAATAATTTAGATGGGACCGAACAGTGTGGAGAAAATTTAGCTAGTCGGTCCCTAATCGGTCTCATCAAAAAATAATGCAAAAACCGATAAACTTCTATTAGAAAATGTTACAGAAAAGTTATTTTTCTATGACTTTATCTATTGGACGAATATCAGTTAAAAATGCCAATTTTTTATAAATCTTACTCAAAGTCGGCTGACATTTACTGCAGGACCGATTAACATCCCTAGATATATATACGCACTATATAGTACGTAGACTACTTCCAGCTTAGGGATGGTACAATTTTCATATGCACGCACGATTACTTATTATTGCATAAATTTTTTACATAGTAAGTAATAATAAGTAAAAAAAAAGCCAATATTTGCGAAAAAAAACCTTGATCGGCAGAATTTAAACTTATATATGTTAATCATGTGAATCATAATCAGTCTTAATAAGAAATAGTTAATAATGATAGTACGAGTAGGTAAAGATTGAAAAAAATTCTTGTCGTTTACATAAATTATTACATTGTCCACCTATTTCAGGTGTGGTTTCTAAATTTCGGTTAAGAAAACAACGCCAGAAAAAAAGAAAATTACATTATCCGAAACGTTTTGCACGCTGTACTAATAGTTAGCATAATTGCTAACCTTCCCGACCAGTGTTGGAAATCTTATGTTCTCATGTTCTCATGAGAACATACCTTTAGGTTTGAGAACAGTTTATATTCTGTAAATGTTCTCTATAAAAAAAATTTGAGAACATAATACTCGAAAAATATGTTCTCTATATAAGTATACTAAGATAATGTCAATAGAAATAAAACTAGAAATCGAGTGAAGTTCTGAAATCGTCCGAAAGGAAAATGAATGAACATAAAAGACGAGAAGGGTTGGGACAAAAATTTAGAACAAATGTCTGATATTTTCCGAAATAATAAATTCTTTTAAAAAAATAAGAATATAAATAAATTTTATTGTTAAGAACATAAATAAATAAATTTGTACTCATGAGAACATAAATCTCAACAACACTGTTTCCGGCACCTATTCAACGCCAGCTATAACAGTTTCCCTTACTCTACATCAAAAACATCACCATTTAAGATAGTAATAATAGTTCTTCTAAAGATTGCCTTGAATTGTTTGAAAAATAATAAAGATTTAATACAGTATGATTATTATCTGCATATTCTTAACAATGATTTTAATTGTTAAGTTGAAACATGCCTAAATTTTAACTAACAATCTTTTTATCAATGTTAACGAATGTCGATTTACGAAAAAAATAGTGATATACTATACATCTCAAATTTGGAATATTTAATGAAAACCGTTGATTTCATGACACAGTATACTTAATTCATAAACCCATTTGTTTCGTAATATTTATTAAAAAAGGATAGTATCTTTATACAGTCAAACCTCTCTATAGTCACCCTCAATATAAGCACATAATATAAAAATTATTTTTATAAGCACATTTATTTTAAAACCAGCTATTATAAATATATAGAAAAAAAACTTCTTTATAAGCACATCTTAGTAAAATTCTCTTTATAATCACACAAATCTTTATCCTGAGGGGTGTGATTATAGGGAGGTTAGACTGTATAATGTAAAAATTTGGAATGCACTCATATCACATTTAATAGATAATTTATGTTTTGAAAAAAGCTGCTTTTAATTAAAGAAGTTCCGATGAGCGGTATAATATATGGTAGGATTGGGGTAAACTTCGCGACAATTATTTCACCGACAATTTCACCGACAGCCATTTCACCGATAACCCACTTTGTTGACAGCCCGTTTCACCAAACTGACAGCTCACTTCTTCGACACCATTTCCCTATTGTGAGATAAATATAGCTACCAATAAAAAATGGTCTAGTAGATTTCGCCGGCAAACTACCTCTAGCTAACGCCAACTATAAAGCAAGCCAACCTTAACACTAAATTGGCCAAATTTGTCAATGAAGTAGCTGTCAGCGAAGTTGGTTTATACCATAAAAAGTTATCAACAAATAGCTGTCGGCGAAATGTGGTGTCGGGAAAGTAGTGGTCAGTGATATAGGTTGCCAGAGAAATGGATTCGGGAAAGTAGGTTGTCAGTGAAATGGGCTGGCTATCGGCAAAATTAGTGTTAGTGAAATAGTTGTTGGAGAAATTGGAATATACCTATTTTTATTTCTTCCTTTTTTTTTTTTTTTAATACACCTTAAAATATTAAGTATCAAATGAGCGTCGTGGAGCAAGTTGCCGAGTAAGACCACCCACAAGTCAGTAAGCACTTCCCTGAGCATCTCATATTCCTTTTTTTTTTTCTTGGAACCTAAGAATGGCCATTAGTGTGGGAGATGTGAAGGAAAGTTAGCAGAAGCCATAAATTTGTTAATACCTCGAAATTATAAAAGTAGATGCAAAATAATTACGTAAAACGAATCTTTTGCAGTGCCCGGTAAGGGCCAAAGATCAACAT
The DNA here is from genome assembly GCA_910591965.1 of Dentiscutata erythropus. Taxonomy (NCBI): domain Eukaryota; kingdom Fungi; phylum Glomeromycota; class Glomeromycetes; order Diversisporales; family Gigasporaceae; genus Dentiscutata; species Dentiscutata erythropus. The sequence goes on along the minus strand of CAJVPY010002509.1, from coordinate 4,082 downwards.
GCAACGTTTAAGTAGAGACGTTAAGAAGTCACCTCTGACGATACACATAAAAATACTAAGCTTCAGATGAGTGTTGTGGAGCAAGTTGCTGAGCAAGACTAAAGCAAGCATGTCACGAGCATCTCACGTTATTCTTTTTCCTATTCTCTCTTTATTTTACAGTACACATTATCATAACGAGCTAGGTGCTTTTATTCTCTTTTTTTTTACTTATAGTCACGGAGAAGATCACAAACAAGCTATTTGTATTTCGCATTTTCCATCTATTCCTAATTTCTTTCAAATATTTTCGTTGCTTAATATCAAATGAGATTCTCGGGAAAGCCTAATCGTTTAATAAATGAATACATTGATTGTATACTCTCTTTTCTCTCTTTTTTTTTTCTTTCGAATGGATCTATTCGATGTTCATTTCTTATTTCAGCATTCTTAGCGCGGCAATACTATGTACTTTTCATAACCAGAATCTTGATAAAAATTAGTGATCTGGAATAGTTTACAACCATTAAACAAATAGAAGGTCTTGTGCCCTGTTGAAGTTGCAAAAATATTATTTTTCGTTACTTTATTTCAGAATTCTCAGGATGAACCCATATACGAAGGAGCCAGATTCAAGTCGGGTAGTGAAAGAAAATGCACTGACGATCATAATCACCGTTTGACCCTTAAATAACCCTTCAAGTCACACAGATCACATGGGATGATCCTCATAATAATGGCTGCTGTGAATAGATTAACATTAGTTAATCCCTTAACTTTCACAACTTATATCTCGATGAATTTTGAGGTTATCTTGATAAATTAATATTCAAAAGAAAGCTTAATATTTAGAGTTCTTTTGAATATTAATTTATCAAAGTGAAGTTAAGGTATTAGCTTTTTTTAAAATGTTAATCTGCTTGATTTCTATTGATGGCAGCCAACAATAATTTAATAGTAAAAACAATAAATATTCAAATACCTTAATTCGAAAATTTCAACTTGTTGACTTGCAAATTAGCAGATAATAATATTTGGGTTTTATTTTTTATTGCATCTGCAATGTATTGCACCCTATTATATCTTAAAATTTTACTAAGGTAACCCTAGTTGTGTAATTAACAAAAATGATCCTCTCGCGATTTTACTTAACCCTAGTCCTAAAATGAACACTAACCCTAACACTAACTCTAACCCTAACTCTAACTCTAATTATTATCTCTAATTATTATAGGGTACACTCTACCTCTAATTATTATAGGGATACAATATATCGCATCATGCAATAAATTATAAAATCCATAATATTTATGGTATTTATGGTGAATTATTCATATACTTAAATAACATAGATGAATAATGGTCTTTATATTTAACACTTAATTAATAAATAAAATTAAATTGCTTAGTTTAATTATTTATAAACTTGAAAGGCTAATACAAGTAGATTCTCTTTGCTCAATTACAAAATTAATATTTTTAAAATTAAATTACTTAGTTTAAATATTTATAAACTTGAAAGGCTAATACAAGTAGATTCACTTTCAATTACAAAATTAATATTTTTAAAATAAAAGTTAATAAATAACATGGTGGTATGACACCTTAAATTCAGTATATGTTTAATAATAAAAAATTTTATGCTATATATATATATATATAATTTTTTTTAAAACTAATTAAAATATAAATAAAATTTTATTAAAAGCCTACTTAACAATTATTTCAAATTGTTGAGCTGAAATATGCTTTAATTTTAACTATCCTAATTATATTTAATCAACATTAATAGTTTTTTGATTTATTACAAAAATAAAGTTCTATCAAGTACATGTATCTCAAAATCGCTGAATGTGCATTTTGTCAGCTTTTAATAGTAATGTCTTTATTATTTTTATAACTAAAGGTAATCATTAGAAGAAATATTGCTACCATCTTTGATAGTGATATTATTGATGAAGAGTAAAAGAAACTTTAAAAGTTATTGTTAGCATTGGAAAGTATTGAAGGAGTTGGCAATTTTGCTAACTACAAAACCATACATTGAGGAATGAGTAGTGATGCTATTTTTCAAATTTATTAAAATTAGAATCTTTTGGTTTTTCTTTTATTTTCAGAATCATACTTAGTATTTTAACCAACATTATGGTGGCTTTCCGCTTTAAAAAAATTACAAACATGCACATTGTCCTTCACTAGAAATAACTCAGCTATATCAAAACAGTGTAAAAAAATTTCAAGCAGTGCTTTTTTAAATAGAGATTGAAACTACTACCAGAAGTAGTATAACTAAGCAAGCATTTCGCAATAGGATTTGTGCACTGTATTTGAATAAACTTTTCAATTGAGACCATTACTAATCCTACCCTTCATATGGTATAAATATTATATTCATCTCATTATATAACATATATAACTACAATAACTTCCAACACTAGAAATATACAAAATAAATCCACTAATTTTTTATAGGAAGTATAAAATATATCAGTTAAGTGTTACAATATAATGTGTATACAGAACAATGCTATTAGTGATGTATCTCAAAGGCACTTGCCACTTTAAATTTCTCCTTTTCACACTAGCATTTAACCTTTGTGATGCAGTAAGGTTACTAGTTTGCTTTGCAAAGTTAATAATATCAAGCTTAAAGGTAGCAGTATAACATCTTTTTTTTTTGGCATTATTATTTATTGATAAGTATTAAAGTTTATAGCAAAGGCTATTAATTTATATGATGCACAAATGTAATACAAACTAGTATGTTGATATTATATATCTTCTAATAAGCTAAAGCTGAAATTAATTGCCAAAAATTAATAAATTAATTTTCTTATGTGACATAGTTATATATTATACTAGAACCTTACCTGTGGGCCGTAACAGTTCTGTAAAAATTCATAAAAATTTTAAGAACTTGAATAATTTTTGTTAAGCATAGGTTAAATAATATTAATAGAATAGCCATATGTAATTCTTAATCTAAATTTGGCTACCCTTAACTTTCAAAAGGATGGTTATCTTGAAAGTATGTCACCACTAGTGAAGATATTAGGTTGATATTCTAATAACAATATTTATTTCTTGAAATTTTTGTTAAAGGAGCTTCCACTTATTAGGTATATATAGCCCCTCCAGAGTAAGTCATTTGACAATTACAAGTCTAAAGTAATCATAATATAAACTCTATATAATTGGTTATTTTAGAGCTTACAATTGTCAAACAATTGATTACTTTAGAACTTGTAATTGTCAAATGACTGACTCTGGAGAGGGGGCTATATATGCCTAATAAGTGAAAGCTCCCTAAAATAGTGTCTGAAATTAAATCAATGCCAATAAAAAATTGAATAAATTATTAACTTCAGTTAATAAATGACCATTAGGTTCATACACAAACTAAGTCAGAATAAATAAAAATAAGGTTAATTGCATATATTGAATACCTTGACTAATTAAAACTTTTAAACTCAGAATTGAATTATAATGAATTAAGGTTGAATTATTATCATAATTTCTATCATAAATTTCTGTATGGAACATACCTTCTATCCGGTGGACACAGTGTGTAATTAATGTTGAATTAATTTGCACTAGAATTGTCATAAGGTTGAGTTAGTTTGCATTAAAATTATCGAGATATCTATTGTGAGTTGTTGTAAAAATTCTGGTAAAAAATTTACTTATTCCGGTGATATATAGTATGTGGCTAATGTTGAGTTAGTGAATGATTTCTACTGAGTTACTGTAACAAAACCCGCTATACATAGTGTATGGTTAAGGTTGAGTTGGTTTGTATTGGAATAGTAATTTTTATCGTGAATAAGTTTTCCCACAATCAGGTCACATTTTTCGGATACGACCAATCAAAAAAGTTAAAGCGCAAAAACCTAGAATTGAGTTATAAAGATATACTTTAATCAGTAGTTACGTATTAGCAAAGATCATGTGATCGACATTTATCGATTTTCAATTAATATTAAGTATAAGATATTGGTCATACGATGAAAAATAACAGGAAATTTCTTTCATTGGAGTTAATGTCACCCCCGTGTGCTGCGTAGCAGCACATGGGTGACATTAACTCCGATGGAAAAAATTTC
>CAJVPY010002508.1:0-15992 GCA_910591965.1 Dentiscutata erythropus | reverse complement strand
TTTGTAAATTTCGCAATTTGATTGGTTGACTAATCCCGTAGTAATATTTGACTGGTCAATACAATGAGTGATCTGTGTAACGGAGAATAAAAATCATACCTATATTTGGACGTTTCCTCCTGTTGCTATTATTAATAAATTTTGGAGGTGGTACGGAAAATTTGCCAGGAATCAGAAATTCGGGGCAAATTTGCCCCGAATATGGATTAAGGGATATTGCCCATTTGAATTGCCACTTTCAACAGATTTCAAATACCACTCAAATGCTTTCTTTCCGCTTCTGTAGCAAAATCTAAGGTAAAATTTCCAACTTCAGCAGATTCTAAATACCATTCAAAGTGCTTCTTTTTCGTTCTTAATTGTCAGAATCCAAGACCACATTGCCTATTCGAATTACAACCTTTAACAGATTCCAAATACCATTCAGCCGCTTTTTTTCATCCTTTGCTATGTCAATGCTATTTTGATTGCAGAATCCAGCCGTCGGTGACCTTTAAACACTAAGGGTAATTTTAAAAGGAATTAATAAAGTTCTTTGCATTTAACGTTAAAAAAAGTATTCTTAAAAGTTTCTTATTCTGAAATGCTGTCCTGGTTTGCTCCACAAAATTGGTATAATAATTCTACACTATTGACGGTTACACGTACATATGTAATAAGTCTTTTAAGATTATGCTGAAGTTCACTGAAAATGTTATAGTAGCACTCAGTCGGTAATGTTTCATCTTGTGAAATTCACGCGTGTGCATGCACACTTCACGTACGTAGTAACTCTGACATAATTAGTGTTCCTCAAACCCGAACTGACCGATTATCGGTTTGTGGTGGTGGGTACCCGGTAAGAATCGCATAGACTCGCATATTTAAGCACTAGGGATAGGTTCGGTCAGCTAGGTCAGTTATCGGTCAGCTATCATCGACTATCGACTAGTAGCCGGCTATAGCCGATAAATTACTTGATCAATTTCCTAATCAATCTTTCAATCAAACATATAAACAAGTGCCAAATAATTATATTTTTATATGTTGTACAGTTATATATATTAAAGTATACATGGGAGTCTAAATTATTTTTAAACAAAAGCAATTTCGCAAACCTTTCGACATTGCTAGTTTTTTTTAAGAATTCCACAAAGTAACTATGCTACCTAACGTATTTTGACATAAAGAATTCAAATAATTTCACTAAAAATTCCGACAATTATGAAATTTAATTTCAACAGACTAAATGCCGAAATAATTTTTTATTAAGAAACAGCCACTTCTACATTTTAAACCAATCTAATTCTGGTCAAATTTGTAGATCATTTTGCATACACATTAGGCCAAACGATCTGCAAATTTGACCAGAATTAGATTGGTTTGAATATGTAAATCGGTCGAAATCAGCCCACATAAAATTTTGATTAAACATACAGTAAGACCTCCCTAAGTGCACCCCTCGGGACCATAGTAAGAAAAAAAAAGAAAAATGTGCACTTAAAAAGTGTGCATTTATGGACAAAATATATAGCGTTCTTACAAGTTGGGGCTAAGCTATGCCGTGCATTTAGAGAGGGCGTGCACTTAGGGAGGTCTTCTGTAGTAAGTTTTTTTTTATTTCCAAACCTTTGTAGAATTTAAATAAAAAATTTTGTCGAAATTTGATAGATGGTTGTTGAGAAATCTGAAATTTACAAAAAAATCAGTAAAATTTCTTTTTTTATTAACTTAAACGAAGATTTCTCAACAACCATTGATTTAAATTTTTTTTATTTAATTCTGTAAGATATAAAGTAAAATAAGTAAAATAAAAAAATTATTGAAATTGGGTACATTTTGCAAACCACGATATTTATAATTATCAAAAAAATTGCTCGATTGTTAGATAAAGCATTCTTGTCTTTCAATATCTTACAATAAAAATATTTTAGCTGTCACACCAAATTTGTCACGGCAGATTATCAATTTTAATTAGCTAACTACCGTGGTTTAGCCCGCATTATACAATTGTTACGAATTTTTGGCCGGAACTAAGGGTTTAACTTTTTATTACAAAAATAGAAATTTTAGGGAAATAAGCCTATACTATGTAAAATTAGTCCAGGAACATTTTCATTTAATGGGCAGCTGTGATTTCATTAGTAAGATTCTGAGTAATTTCAGCCTAGACTTTTGATCGTCGTTCTTAGCCAATCAAAATCGAGAATCTGCTGTGCAATAATTCTATATAATTTGTACACTTCATGCTGAATTAATAAAAAATTTGGGATCGGCTAGCCGGTCAGCTAAGCCGTTATAGTCGACTACATCGACTACGGCTATAGCCGATCGGCTAGCCGACTACTAGCTGACCGAACCCATCCATATTAAGCGCCTGACCTCAATAAATAGAATATTAGAATGATTGATTGATGAAAAAAAAAAAATTTTAGAATGTCACTTGTATAACGAAAGGGTCTAAACAAGTTTCAAAAAAATTTGGATCCGGCTTTTGAACTTATCTTTACACTTTAATCCAACCGTCAAATAAAAAAAAAACTTACCAACGGTCAGACGAATTCCAGTTCGGGTTTGCATGAAACCCGAACCGGACCGTGCGGAACACTAAATATAATATTATTTCATTGCGGAATTGGTGTCGAAAAGATGGGCGATGCTGATGAATCACATAACGTTGAATATTGTGATCATTGCGGAGTTGGTGTTTTGAAAAGGACAAACATAAGGTGTTTACCTGATGGACCATATAATGTTAGATATTGTTATCTCAAAGGACTCCAACAGCTGAATTAAAATGGTGATGTGAGAATTAAACGTATCATGCTTCCGAAAAGAAAATCTTTATGCACTGAAATTAGTTTCGTGAATTGCGTTAAGCCCATAAGCTACGTAATATAAATTAGCTATTTTAGAAGCCAATTCAATTCATTATACTTACTATCTAAAATTTTTGGAGACTCTTTGTTTTGAATACTTTATAACCATATGTAATTACCATCTTTTTGATTTTTAATTACTCCATAAGTAGCAATTGTCGATTTTTAACCTAGATATTAATTATTAGAATAAATAAGATTACCACACTAATAAAAATCCTCGTACTATATCTTTAGAATTGTCAAGGCTTTTCAAACAAAAATCTGTTTGCGGCTTTCTCTGCCATTTATTCTTCAGGTCAAACCCTATAATATGTGCTAGGTGCTGCGAAAAGGGACGAAATTGACAATTTTTTCAAAGGATTTTTTTTTACATAAATCAATTTAAAATAAGTTTAGGATCCTTTTTCGCTTAAGACACAAAAGTAGTTGTGTTAAAAAAATTTTGCAATATAGCTTCTTAAAGTTTGTATTTTCTTATTATTTATTATATGATTTACAACATAAAAATTGATTTTCTGAAGACCTTTGTTTTTGTCAATTTCGTCCCTTTTCGCAGCACCTAGCCCATATATTCGTCGAATCCTTGTTGATTCAAACACAGGCAAAGCATCCTCTTAGTAAGATATTTTAATATTTGCAAATTTTCTAAAGGGGCTCTATTTAATAATTCTTCATTGTGATTGTTGAATTAATTGATCAATGTCGTAATTGCTACTTGTTCAATTATGAAATTCTTTCTCTCAAACCTTAATAGGATGTTAAAAAAATAAATATAATTATAATCAAGAGTAAGATTTAAAAATAATTAATATATACCGCCTATTATAAGTTAACATACAATTAATTTTGCATTGGAAGTATCGTGCTGTCTGATCTCGAATCTGTAAATGCTTGTTTTCTGACTAAAGGCTTAATACCGGAAAGATTTTAAGTAATAGTGCGATATTCTTTTAAAGTGCATATACTAATGATTTTCTCTTTTGATGAAAAGATTATTACTGGAAAAATGTAATATCCAAAGAAACAGTGCGGTATGGTGTTCTTGTATAATGCACTTACATCCTTTCGATCTAAAGTTATTAAAAAATTCAAGAAGTAAACGTAGTGTTCTTGTAAAGTGCATATGTGAATGCTTTTCTCCAGATTCAACTTATTATTGAGAAGACTCAATGACAGCACGCAGTTCTTGTATAGTGCATCCACTAATTCTTCTGGTCCAAGATTCTTACCGAAAAGACTCAAAGAAGTCGGCGTGGTATTCTTGATATATACATACATACAAATGCTTTCCCCTTCTGATTTAAGACTATTACTAAAAAAAATAACGTGATTTTTTGAAAAAGTATATGCTAATGCTTTTCTTTCTTCTGATCCAAAGTTGTTATCAGTAATATTCAAAGAAGTAAATATGGTGTTCTTATAAAGTGATCTGGAAATCCTTTCCTCAGCCTCATTCAAAAGAAGACACAACGACAGTATGGTACTCTTGTAGTGCGTTTACTAACGCTTTTTTCTTTTACCAGAAAAATTCAAAGTTAGCGTTCTTGCAATGTACTCTTAAATACAATTTCTTAATTTTATTTAAGGCTATTGCCAGTAATATCTAAAAAAGACTGCATGATTTTTGCAAAACGTACCTTCTAGTGTTTTTCTTCCTTCGGATACAAAGTTGTTACCAGTAAGATTCAAAGAAGTAAACGTGGTGTTCTTGTAAAGTGCATCTGGAAATGTTCCCTTCTCCCGATTTCAAAGTTATTATCAAGTATCAAGAAGACTCAATAACAATGTGGCGTTCCTGTATAGTACATCTGCTAACGATTTCTTCTAGTTCAAGTCCTTACCATAAAGATTCAAAAAAGTCGGCGTGGTATTCTTGTCAGGCTGTAATAAAAAAGAAGTGTTCTAAATAACGGGTAAACGTTTAATGTAAGATAAAAAAAACGATATAAAAAAAAACTTCAGTTCAAAAAAATTGTTAATGTAAATATAGCATATATCTGATATATATATATGTTTAAATTATACAGTACTGTATAATAATTTAAGCGGTATACTTACGTATATACACTATATGAGTGAAAATCAGGAAATATTTCCTGTTTTCATTCTCTCACGCACTCATACACATATATATATCAATATAAAGTCAGACCTCGTTATAGTCACTCTCAATATACCGGTAGTCACAACCTTGTTATAATCACAATAATTTTTTAACCTAGATATTATAAAACATAAATTTTGACCTTTATTTAATCACGACTTTTTATAGTCACCAATGTCTGACTATATATATAGAAATAATTTAAATTCACCAGAGGCGAAATTCACCGAGTTAAGAATTTTTAGGGTTAGAGTGCAGTTTTAAGATAAGGAGATAATTTATATAACATAATGTAGATTTGATACAAGGTCCCAATTTCAGTTCTCGAGGGTCCTGAACATTATTACTTAGAATACCGTTTCTGAGATATACACCCGGTGAATTCGGTGAATTTTCACCTCCTGTGAGAGTTAAAATACTCTATATAATTTATTTTTTATACTATATATGGGCTAGGTGCTGTGAAAAGAGACAAAAACAAAGATCTTCGGAAAATCAATTTTTATGTTGTAAATCTTATAATAAATCAAAGAAAATACAAACTTTAAGAAGCTATATTGCAAAATTTTATTAACACAACTACTTTTGTGTCTTAAGTGAAAAATGATTTATGTAAAAAAACAACTTTTGAAAAAATTGCCAATTTCGTCCCTTTTCGATATATATACAGCGTAGTATTGTAAAACCAGAATTTTCGGGTCTAAGCAATTAAAAAAAAAAAGCTAGTAAAATAACTTTGTACGTTGTGACGGTTAAAATCGGTGACGCCCCGTTAGAAAATTAGGCTGTGTCCGATTATCTACTTCCATTTTATCATTTTTTTTATTTTATTTCTATTTTTGGGAGTTTACGGTGGGATTTTCGTTTATAGTTAGTATCGATTCAATAGAAGCAATTGAGTCAATTGAAACGAAAGAATCAATTGACTCAATTAAATCAATTGAATCAAATTATAGTCTGTAAAGTTCTACTATATAAGAGCCTTTAGCTCACCGAAAATAAAAATATAACTCTACGGAGTTTTAAAACCTCACACTTCGAAGACTTAATAGTAGAAGTTGTTCCTTAATAAAACTATCCTTCTGACCCGAATTGTTAGTAGTAAAATACCCATTTTCCTGTCCCAAATCGTAAAATAAAGTTATCACTTATTAGAAAAACCCCAAGACAAGTAAAAGTAAAATTCGTTTAAACACTTACGAAATAAGAAGTGCCAATTCCAATTTCCAAAATACATATTATAAAAATACTTATCGTATAACTTTTGTCCCCGTGACCATATATATATATATATTTTTCGAAAAACGTCAAAATATAAGAGAGTACTAAATAACCTATAGAACCCCTTTCGCATAAAGAAATACATATATTAAACCCTTATATTTCCCGTGACGCATTAACATCACTAATTAAGTCATCAATCAATTAATTGATCGAACAATTAAATTACCCGTGACATCCGGTTGAAACATACTAAATTGAAGGCATAAGGATATTAGAGTTAGAGTCCGATACAACCAAGCAACCAAATAGTAAAAAGGATACAGGAGACGTATCTAAGGTCATATACATTATCCCAAGACCCGAAAGACCTTGAAGGACCAAGTCTTTCCACGCCTATCTTTCCGCCTTTCAACTCGAGGTTTTTAGGAGTCTTGAAGCCTAGACTGGATTGTGTAGTCGATTAATTTAGTATTCTAGTTAGTTTTAAAATTGAACGAATTAGTCTCCACTTTCTCAACGTACGTAGCAACGTGAAAAATTCCGGTAATTAGTTTTTTTACATGATTTTTCGATTAAGTTATTGATTTTGGCATAATCGGTTGGGTGTATAATACAAGCCTATTTACAAACATAGTGGGGTATAGTGAAAATCACTAATATAATTTGTTTATAGATCAACGATAGCGTATATAGTAAAAACATATAAAATTTAAACTGCAATAACTCTTTACCAACAAGTCCACACAAATAAAATTACACTCGTTGGATTCATTTTAGCATGCTCTTTGAAGTAACGACGCCTTTTTTATTTATTTTTATTGTTTAGAGCATAGCGGGTGTTTCAATCTTCATGCATAAGTGTCGTCTTTTATTTTTTTTTAATAAAAAAATCAAAACATAGCTTTGAATTTTGCAATACAATGCGATAGACAAAAATCCGAAGTTACGTTTTTGATGTTTATATTAAAAAACATCAAAGACGACACTTATACATGAAGGTTGAGACACCTGCTATGCTCTAAACAATAAAAATAAATAAAAAAAGGCGTTGTTTCTTCAAAGAGCATGCTAAAATGAATCCGACAAATGTTTGTACATGAGTTATTGCAGTTTGAATTTTATATGTTTTGACTATTATACTATCACTGATCTTTCATTATGTAACCTGCACTATGTTTGTAAATAGATACACCCCAACAAGTGATAGAGACCCAGACGTCCTTTTTTTGTCATAGAGTTGCGTTTATTGGTCGAAAATTTTCATTGATTAATTAGAAAAAATAATTGTTCAAGTATTGTTATGGATCTTCAAAATCATTATCAACGTCGATGAATTATTATTATTATTTAACTAGGCGCTTGAGTTGTTAAAGGGAGTTAGAATAGAGGATACTATTACGGTATGATTCCCCAAAAGCTCATCCCCACCAACTCATTCCCCGACACTAGAGATACTGATCGGTGAAAATTTCTGTGATCGATCATATGATCGATTATATATAAAATGTTTGAAAGTTTGATCGGTCGAATTATGATCGATTGAAAATTAGCGATCGATCAAAATCACCAATTATTTGATCGATTATAACAATATGATCGATCATATGATCGATCATAAAATTGATTCTTTAGATTAAATAAAATGAAGAGAAGGTTTTTAATTCATATACATACTGTAACCATCGTAAGGGAGAGCTTGCTATTGTCATGCTGGCGATGGTTGACGTTAGAAGGGTCACATGAATTGGGCGATAAATTATGGTATTCATGATTTATTAGGCATTTATGATAACAAAGAATGTGAATATATGTGACCTTTATTTATTGAGGAATTTTGGGAGAGCGAAGGTTATCCTCAACTAAGGATGAAGATACACTCTTATATACATTCTAATTTTACATATGGTCAACATCAGGATCTCAATGCTTACGTTGTAGATTCCATGATTCCATATTTGCCCAAGGCGCAAAGATCACAAGTTTATGCAAGCGCATATGAGCGTAAACGCTCCGGCATGAAATAAGCTACCAAGAATACATAATAATGCCTAATACTACTAGGGTAAGATTAACATGAACAATTATGGAAGGTGAGTAACGACTTAAAGAATTAGACAAATACGGAAGTGAGGAGACACAGGAAAAATTAATCATTACAGTACGTATTTAAAAGTTAAATACAAAAACTGTATACTAATAAATGACTTATTTTACTCCACCCTGGAATTCATGCGAAACCCATATCAAAAATTTTTTGACCATAGCCTGGACTTAAGTTCTTCTGATCTGCTTCTGAAATTATATGCGTATTAGTATATTTTTTATTGAGGTTTTCTTTTCACATCATACTAACTCCAATATGTTATTAGTTTAATACTCCAATATTTTAAAATATAAATTAAAAGCCGGTATATTAAATTCTAACTATCAAGGCAAATGTTTACAGCTGTTTTCATTATTCCTAGGACACCTATAAAAAATTAGCCAAAATTTTTTTCGGCCGGTTATTTTTCAGCATGATCAGTATATAAAAAATATATTTTTGAATTTGTTCAATTTTAGTTTACTGTAATATTGATATAATATCTACGTCATAAATTACATTTTGGTCCAATTTCAAAAATTACCATAATAAATATAATACCTGTTCTACGTACAAATAATTTTATTATTATAATGTCAACATTATTAAAATTTGGTTTTAATGCTTGCCCAATATGTTTAGTGTGTTTAAGTTGTGCGGAAAGGATTGTTCTTGTCAACCAAAAAAACATGACAAGAAAAATAAAAAAGGCTCTGGATATCAAATTAGCTTTTATATTAAATATATCACATGAATAGGTGCTAATATTAAAAAAGTTAGATACGATTAAGAATTCGTCGATTGGACTAAAAATTCAACTAAAGTCGAAATTCTAAAAGATCAAGACTTAATTAATATTTGTCGAAAATGTGTTAAAAATTATGATCAACACAATCAAAGCGAAATAGTAGATCTAACAATTAAAGATTTTCTAGAATCTTTATTGTCCATGACAAATACTTTTGAGCTACCTAACTTGTCCGAAGTGACCGCAACTGATTCAGAAATAAATAGTGAAAAAGGTTCTAAATCGGATACTATTAACGTGAAAGAACCTGAATCAGGAGCTATTAATACAAAAGAACTTTTTATAAAATTGTTAAAAGTTTATAAATTAAAAATATGTATAAATTACCTTTTTTGTGCATATATCCAAGTCGGTGTATAGCCCTCCAAATTGTTGTAAGACTAAGGTTACGTCCAACCAAAGTTCCATCTCGGATTGTAATTCATACAAGTACTAGTCAGGTTTTTTTTCATTATTAAAACTTGAAGATAATTTATATCATTCATGTTTAAAGAATGGGTTTTCCTAAAAGCGATAGAAGTTTTTCAATACAACTATATTTTTGAAAATGCACAAAAACCCGACTTATAGAAGATCTGCTAACACCTAAAGTGCTTTAAATTTAATGATCGATCAGATTTTTTTAGATCAATTTTTTTATAATAATTTAATGATCAATAATAATCGATATGCTTGATCTCTTATCGATATCAAACACAAAAAAGAACTTTCATAATCGGTCACGATCGAATGAACCATATGACCGATCATTTCATAATCGATTATTATCTCTATCTGACACACCTTTTCAATAAGATATATATTTGACATTATATTTTTTCAACAATTGTTTTCTTAGACAAGAAAATTTCCAACAATTATTTATTTGACATAATAGTTTTAACCAACATTAGGATTATTGAAAAAATATAATGTCGAATATATCTTGTCAAAAAGTGTGCTGTAGATGAAATAGCATTTTAGCATTATGGTGTCAGTGGAATGAGTTGGCGGGAAATTGAACAGCAACCCTAGCATAATACTGTGATTACTATATGTAGATAAGTTCAAGTTAGTTTGCATTGGAATTAACATGATTTTATCTAAGTTACTAAAGAATTATGCTACAGAACTTATTTGCCATTTCAGTCCAGTTTGTATTGGATTATCATAATCTCTATTGTGAGTTGCTATAAATAATTTCATATAGAAATGCTATTCAGTGACTATTATAGTTATTTAAAGTCAGTTAGTTTTTATTAGAATTATTATAATTTTTATTATGATTTCAGTAAAAAAGATTATTAGAGAACTTACTCACTATTCCAATGACCACAATTTGTCATTAATATAAGTTAGTTTATATTGGAATTCTTATAATTCTATTGTGAGTATTACAGTTTCAGAACTAGTACTGTAAATATTTTGTTGCAATTAGTGTTGCGGGCGAAATACATTTCCAAAATCTGAAAGGCAAAACTGAAATTCTCCCAAAGGCGAAATAAATCCGAAATTTTTGAAATAGGTGAAATGGTGAAATTTCTGAAACCTGGCAAAATCTCCAAAACCCAGCGAAACCAAAATGGCAAAATCTCTGAAACATTTTCAATAAAAAGTTTGGCACAACTCTTCTTTTTGATAGATAGTTTGAATTTTTTAAATCTTTGAAAGAAGTAATCTCAATACTTACCAAGTCAAATTTTATAAACTTTTTTTTATTTAAATTTTATGAATCTGTAGAATTCAAAAAAAAAGTTCTTCGAATTTGGCTTGGTGGGTGTTGAGATATCTTCACTCAAAGTTTAAAAAAAGTTTGGCTTTCTTGATATTAACCATAGCTGCTGCAACAAAATTGTTATGGCAGATCCTTGAATTTGATTAGCTAACGGCTGAAGATCTTCGAAATTTTGGCCTGCATTACATAATTGTTTACTAATTTCTGGCCAGAATTAATATTTTAATTTTTTTTTACAAAAATATAAATTTTTAAAAAATAAGCCCATATTATAGTAAAATTAGCCCAAAAACAATTTTCACTTAATAGGTGGCTGCGATTTTATTAGTAAAATTATGAGTTATTACAGCCTAATTTTTTGATTATTGCTCTTAGCTAATTAAAATTAAGAATTTGTTGTTACAATTTTGTTGTGGCAGCTATGGTTAATTCTTTTTGATAAACATTTTGAATTTTATATATCTTTGAGTAAAGATATCTTGACACTCACCAAGTCAAATTTGATAAACTTTTTTATTTAAATTCTACGAATTAGTAAAGTTCATCAAATTTGGCTTGGTGGGTGTCATGATATCTTTACTCAAGTTTAAAAAAAAGTTTGGCACAGCTCTTTTTGATAGATGTTTTGAATTTTTAAATATTTAAGTGAAGATATCATGACAAAATTCAATTAATATTTTTTTATTTGAATTCTACAGATTCATAGAACTTAAATAAAAAAAAATTTATTAAATTTGGCTTGGTAGGTGTCAAAATATCTTCTTTCAAAGGTTAACAACAGTTTGGTACAGCTAGATGGTTTGGATTTTTTAAATCTTTGAGTGAAGATATCTCACACTCTGTTTCACTACACTTTAGGTATTTTTTCTAATAAAAATTCTAATTTTAGATTTCAGAACTTTCACCAGGTTTCGGTTTCGCCAATTTTCAGACATTTCGCCAGGTTTTAGACATTTCACCAATTTTGCCAATTTTGAAATTATCGGATTTCAGGCTTTTGGGCGAAATATATTTCGCCCTATTTTAGAAATTTTGCCTGTGCGAAATATATAATTTCGCTCACAACACTAGTTGCAATTATTCTTTTGATACAGCATGTGGTTCATTAATACACATTATTAGCATTACTATATCTCAGTTAATAATATCAAACATATGTAAAATGATAACACACAAAAGTTAATTTTTAAAAAAATCATAAATAGATAATTGAGTTGCAATATTATCATATAGAAGACTGTGAATGTCATGGTCAAAACAGAACTTGGACACCTTGATTTCATGATATATCATATATTTTTACTATAAAGTTTGGCTTATATTTAGTAAACATGATCAAACTTTCTTAAGAATGCATCATCTAATTATGGAAATATTGCTAAAATCAGGAATGATTTGAGAGTAAATAAACCTTATTAATGTATTTTTAGTATATATGGGCTAGGTGCTGAGAAAAGGAACGAAATTGACAATTTTTTCAAATAATATTTTTTTATATAAATCATTTTAGAATAAGATTAGAATCATTTTTCACTTAAGACATAAAAGTAGTTGTATTAATAAAATTTTGTGGTATAGCTCTTTAAAATTTGTATTTTCTTATGATTTATTATAAGATTTACAGCATAAAAATTGATTTTCTGAAGATCTTTTTTTTTGTCGATTTCGTCCCTTTTCTCAGCACCTAGCCCATATATACGTATATACATAATTTCAAATAAAGTTTACATAGTGATGCATATATCTTATTATGAAATCAAACATCATCAAACTTAAAAAATCTTATAAATACAACTCGAATATGCTAAAAAATTTTTGGAGGCATGCTCAGAGCTATCAAGCATGGCGGACATTTGTTTTAATTGGTTAAAAAAATATAAACAAGTAAACAATATACATATATAGATCATTGTTTAAATTTAGATAATTAATATTTTAAAAAATATAATTTTCATTTCTAAGCTAATATTTGTATCTTACAATATAATTAGTATACTTTATAATAATAAAAACTTTTTGTTATCTTATATTTTTATACTATCTTTGTTTTGAAAATAGTATTTTGACATCACATGTATTAGGCTAATATTGTAGCCCTGAAGCCTCACAAGAATTGTATTTTATAATTTCTAAAATGTATAAGAGTCTATTTGTTCTAGCTAATAAAAAAGAAAAGTGTCAAAGAGCTTCCCAATCAATAAACAAAGTAGTGTAGTAATAACTATATACCTTTACTGTATTTAGCACTTCTTCCAGAAGATGCTATTGTATTCACTCCACAGTTGTGACTAGAGCTAAACTGTGCAATCATGTGCATTGCTCTCTCAACCAGCCACATAAACTCAATTCTAAGGTTCTTTTTGCATTATAAGCCAAATATAATTAACTTTCTCATCTATTTTATTAAATATAGATTTTCTTGTCATAATCTATTTAAAGATCTAAATTCACATTCAAAATATATCAAATTTTTTTGTTTTTTTTTTACATATTTTAATGTAGTTCTTCGACTAAATGATATTTAAATTTTATTTAGAACCTATTTTCACTTTATTTTAGTTCCAACTAAATATTATCTTCTAAATTTTTGATCACAATTTCAAGATAAAATATAATTTTGATTTTGATTATACTAGGAAACAGGAACTGTTGATGTTCGCTGCCTTAATATTTAGGCTACCACCAGCAACAGTAATAAAGGTAATTTAATATTTATTATTTCAATATTCATTTAATAAATTTAATTTTTTATTATATAAAATCTTAGTAAAACCAACTAACTAACTATGCTATCTACATCTAAACTATAAGTTAGGCCAATCCTAACCTAAATCGGTCAACTTTGTTTGCAAAACAGTTGTTAGCAAAATTATAAATCGTCACATAAGTTATCTTGACCCCGTGACGATCGTTAAGAACCTTAACGATCAAAGTCAAATCTTAAAATTCATTGTACCTAAATTTAAGTCAAAGAATTACTTTAATTTTCAAATAAAGTATTCAAATTGCCAGTAAAGGCTCAAGACAAGGTTATACTTTTCGTAATCTCCAACATCGTCGCAGCAAGATCTGGAAGACCTTGAAACTCGAACCAAGTCTCTCCATGCTTCTTTTCTACCTTCCACTTCAAGGTTTCAAGAGTCTTGAGGATGGTTGTTGAGTTATTCTGGTGTGTTGATTAGATAGTTGGTTTTAGCCATAAGTCCATTATTTCGCCTCTCACAACGTACTGTACATACATAAAAATATATCATAAATTAATTATAAAAAAAAACAAATTAGCATACTCCTTTTAAAAAATCAAAATTGTTATCCTTAGAATTGGCTAATGTCTTGAGTGCAACGGTGCTGGATGGTTCATGCACTCTTACATAATTATATTTGTCCAATTCACCATAAATTTTTGTACAATATCCATCCAAGTTGCTGAATATACAATGCCAAATCCTCCTTTACCGATTTCTTTGACATCAGATAATCTATTAAATGGAATCTATTCAATTGCATTTTCATATTCACGGGCTCTAAGTTGGAATTCTTTCAAATTATTGTAACATGGCTATAATAAATATAATGTTCCCAATTCAATAACTTACTTTTACTTGCTTTAATCATCTAAATACCAATAAGCAATAAAATTTGGTAAATCAAATATTACTTACCATCAGGAACTTCAACATATTTAATGCATTGACTAGGTTAAATTCCTCTAATAGGATTATATCCACCAAGTATTTCATCAGTTCTCTTAACTTTCATGACTACAATAAAACAAGTTTGCTTATCACATAAATTCCAAAATAAATTAGCAGTAAAACCATCTCTGCTTCCATGAAGCCAAAATATATAACTAAACTATGAATTCAATTTGAGAAAATAAATATCATTACCTGCATTTACTATATGGGACCTTCGCTAGAAAAATCACTCTTCAAGATTTTCTGACTGGCAAATTCACCAGAAAATCCTATCAACAAATTACTTATTCACAAGATAAGCTTAAAGATCTTTTTTTAAAGTTTTAGAAATCTTTTAAAACTTTTAATAATATTAAACAAATTATAAAATTGTAGTTTTTCTTGACTCTTTAACTAATCATATTTAAACAAATAATATAATTAAGAAAGATAAACTTATTGTTTACCAAATCATAAGTCATATTTTAAGGTTTAATATATATTATATATATGATAAATTAAAAGACAGTGTATCTTTTATTTTTTATTATAATTGCAAACTTAAGAGAAAGCCTAAGTTAAAAACATAAGCAAGCAAAGAAATACTAAACCTTTATTATCTAAATTTGAGTATAAAGACTCAATTCTTATTATTATTAAACAATTATACAAATTGGTTTATATCTGTATATATTATTTAATAAACTTATAACTTTGGTTTTTTACTATAACTTTTAAAATCAAAAAATATTTTTATACAATAAGCTCTTTACAGTTTCTCAAACTTATTGTAATATTAAATTTTTGTATTTTAACTAATATCTTCATATTATACAACTACAAATCTATTATTAGTGCGAATATTTAAGTATAAAATAGATAAAAACTAAGTAAAATTTGCAATTAAATACTTTACAACAAGTTTTTTTCAAATTAATTATTCAAAAACCAACTATTATTGCAATTACAATACTTTTTAAATCTTTTTAAAAGAGCAAATAACAACTATTATAATTAATGCTATATATAAGACAAACTATTTAAAAGCTAAACTTTATACAATACTAGAAATCATTAAAAAAACCATATTTCTCTTAAATTATTTATTTTTAAAATTTAAAGAAAATAAATATATATTAGTTTTTAAGTTGGTTTAATCTAATTAAAAGACAAAGAATCAATCATATTCAAACCTTTTTATAAAAAATTTGGCCTTATTTATAAA
Organism: Dentiscutata erythropus; assembly: GCA_910591965.1. Classification (NCBI taxonomy): domain Eukaryota; kingdom Fungi; phylum Glomeromycota; class Glomeromycetes; order Diversisporales; family Gigasporaceae; genus Dentiscutata; species Dentiscutata erythropus. The sequence goes on along the minus strand of CAJVPY010002508.1, from coordinate 296 downwards.
TCTAGATATATTATTAGCATATTTTTCATGCTATAAAAAAAATTTACATATATCAGTATTGTTTATTTGGTATATTTTGCAAGAGAAGCATATTTAATTTATTTTGAATTAGTAACTAGTTTCAGATCTAAATATAGATAGAAGTATGAATAACTTAAAAGTTTTTTGTCAAAAAGATTTTTGTAATAATATTTAAACTAATACAAGTTTATTTTTTTAGAAAATTTCTTAATTTACACCAGGTGTATATACACACATACTAATTTTTGATTTACAAATTTGTTTAACATATAAAT
>CAJVPY010002507.1:0-15993 GCA_910591965.1 Dentiscutata erythropus | reverse complement strand
GAAACTACTTTTTTATATATAAAAACTACGTTTACTTAATAAAAAATAGTCAAAAACCTCTATTACTCGAAAATAAGCTACTCCCGGAATTTTCATGTAATTTTTTGCCCAAAAATGGTAGCTTATTTTCGGGAATATATGGTAATTGAGTTTGAATATGTGTCACAAAGTTTACTAGACTATTATGTATTTGTTGACTTTTACTATCAGTTTGTATTAGATATTATTACTGATTAGGAATGGGTTCATTAGCTAGTAGCTGCTAGCCAATTGGCTATAGCTATAGTAGATGTAGTTAACTATAGTAGCTTAGCTAATGGCTAGCTGATTTCAAATTTTTATTTTTTGGCTGATAAATCATAATTATTGCTTAATTTAGCATAAAGTATACAAATTATATAAAATTATTGCAAGAAATACCTAGCTGTCATATTACAGCAAATTCTTGATTTTGATTGGCTAAGAGCAATAATCAAAAGTTTAGACTAAAATTATTCAAAATATTACTAATAAAATTACAGCTGCCTATTAAATAAAAATATTTCTAAACTAATTTTATCATAGTATAGGCTTATTTTCTTAAAAATTTCTATTTTTGTAATAAAAAAGTAAAAGCCTTAATTTCACCTTTAATATTAAAAAAAAAAAAGTAAAAGCCTTAATTTTAGCCAAAAATTATATAATAATTGTATAATGCAGGCTAGATAACAGTAGTTAGCTAATTAAAATTAAGAATTTGCCATGACAAAATTGGTATAGCAGCTAAGATTTTTTTATTGTAAGATAGTAAAAGACAGGCATACTTTATTTAACAATTAAGCAATTTTTTTAATAATTATAAATATCACAGTTTGCAAAATTTATCCAATTTCAATAATTTTTATTTCACTTTATTTCTATAAACTTATTGAATTAAATAAAAATAATAATAAATCAATAGTTGTTGAGAAATCTTCATTTAAGTTATTAATAAAAAAAAAAATTTACTAATTTTTTGTAAATTTCAAATTTCATACATTTTCAAACCAATCTAAATTTGCAGATTGTTTTGCCTATTGTGAGAAATGTCTAAAATGGAGTAGTTTCTTATAATATATATTTTATCAAATTAACTTTAGAGTTATAATCATCTTGAATTAGAATTAGAGCAGGTTTTAGATAATTATATATAAACAAAATGCCTTCTTGATATTTTTATTTAACTTACCCAAGATATCTTGAGAATTTTTGTATAATTTTTGGCTTAAAAATAGTAGCTTATTTTTAGACAAATATGGTAAAACACTATATAACAGTGCTCCTTATAACATACTTAATAACAACTTATCTTATAACAATTCACTTTCGAACTACAACTTACCTTCATATCTAGTTATCCTCATCAACCAAAATCAATATCAATTGAATACTTCTTATTCTAATAATAAATATGATGATAATAATTTTAACAACAGCATTTTTTTCAAAAATAGTAGTAGAGGTAAAAAAAAAAAAGAAAGCAATTGCAAAATTTAACTAAATTTTCTAATTGTATACTAATTCTCTTAAATTAACAAATGTAGATTTAAATATCAATTCAAAAATCTTTCTAAACTAATAAACATCAATCTAAACATCAATCTGAAAGTTGATCTAGCTGAACTCTAGTGTGCTTTAGCAAATAAAATAAATCTTTATTATCTCCAGTATGATATTTAAAAGAAAGAGGAAAAAAGGATCAAAATTAAGGTTATGATCCTGAGTGCCAGGATCTCAAACACAAACTCAATCAAAATCTTAATCCCAAGCATAATTACAATTTAGATCTTGATCTCAAGATTGATATTTACCTAATTAGCAACAACTATATAATCATAATAGTACAGTATATAGGTTGTTTTTTTATTTCTAGATAATCTAGATTGTTTCTTAGTTGGGTTATTTTTCTATTTTTTTTAAAAAAATTTTTTTCTTACAATAATGAACATAACACACTAACTATTAAAAGAAAGTCAACAAGCTGCTATTTAAGCAAAATATATAGCTTTATTTTCTAGTAAAGCAGAATAGTATTAAACTTAACAAAATATGCAATAAACTGAGATATTTAAGAAATGAATATGAAAAAGACTTTTTCTGAAAATGCTAAATATAAGTATTTTATTTACATAATATAGTATAGTACTTTGCTTGTTTTTTAAGTCTATTCTTACATAGAATATATATATAGACATTGTTATATATCTTTTTCTATTGTATATTTACCTCACTTAAAGTATATTAAAGAAAGCTTTTAAGGACTATCTTAATAAAAACCTACTTAAGTATATGCAAAATCTTAGTAAAAATAAGTTCACCAACAATTTTCATGGAGATTGGCATAGTCAAATATGCAATATTTTGCTACTTTTAAAAAGCACTACAGATACTGCTAAAATAATTTGGTAAAAGAAAAGTTTGCAAGTTAGCAAATCTTATTGTACTCTTTTTGAAAAAAAATAAAAAGATATATTTTTAATCTTAATTATTAAAGATCTGCCTTCAGTATAGTTGCTGTTTCAAATTTGACAAACTATTACTGCGTATTCATATTGACAGTATGCAATATTTTGCTAAACTCTGATCCAAAACTATTTTGTATAAAAATAAGCTATATGAATTAATACTTGATAAGTATTTGTCACATAGCATTTTATATTAATAAAAAATTTATTAATAAATATTTTATTATAACAAATGAATTTTAAAAATAGTAGTTCCAATTATATTTTGGCGAAAGCAATCATAACTATATATACTACACAAACTACAAATTTTTAAAATCTTACTCAAACCCAAATCCAAAATTCTTAGTCCCAAATTTCAAATTATAGCCAAATCCCAAATTCCAAATTCTAAATTCCTAGTTCCAAATCCCAAATTATAGCTAAATCACTTATTTAAACCCAAATTCTAAAGCAGATTGATATTTAAAAAACCAGTGTGATATTTACTATTGTTTTTTGTAATCTGGAGTTTTCTAAAGAAAAATAATTTTCTTTACTAAGTTAAGCCTTTCAACTTCTAGGCAAAGCTGTAGAAGAATATTTTGTAATTAGAATAGTAGTTAAAATGTTAAAATTGGCCTAGTAATCACAAGATATAAGCATTTTAGTCATCACAACTATATGTTTTCTTCATTATATAAATAAAGAAAAAAACATATAGTTGTGAAGACTAAAATACTTATATTTCACAATCTACTGTGCCAATTTTAACATTTTAATTACTATTCTAATTACAAAACACTCTTTTACAACTTTGCTTAGGAGTTAAAAAGAGCTTAGCTTAGTAAAGAAAAATATTTTCTTTGGAAAACTCTAGGTGCCATATCTATAGCCTAACTAGGAAGCTATCTATTTTAAACTCTCTGACTATGACCAATATTACATGTTTCCTTCTAATATACTCCTTTTAGAAACAGTAATTTATTATATAAAGACTCTAAAACTTTAGCCAACTATTAAAAAGCATTTATTCTTGTGGTAAACCTAACATGGAAGGAACATATGCTACACATATACTCACCTGTGTGTTTGGTAATTTCTTTTTAATTAGTATATATTGTTTGCCACTATTGTATTTGTATCTCATGCTACTTTTTAGAGTACTGCCATAATAAATCTGTATCTCAAGCCCAACCTTCCTAATTAGTTACCCATTATATACTTTGCTCTTATTTGATTCACAACTAACCCCAATACCAACTTCTTTTCCAACTCATAAGTTCAGCTTCAGAGACATTCTTACTACCAATTCAGTTAACCCAAAAGAGTTGGTTTGTCTGGCTTTAAGTACCTAACAGTCTCCCTTCTCTTGATATATACTTCCAGAACATATGTTATTTTTCTCTGGTGCAACTCTGGTAGCTAGGTTGGTATAACTCTGAATCTATAAAGATTATGATCATTAAGCCCCTGGTTGAGTTTTCAATCTTGTCTTCTATTTTGCAGTATCATTAAAAGTTAGCCACTACTCCCAATTTGGAACTTTCTAAGCAGGTTTTCTGTACTTCAAATAATCTCTAAGATTTTAGAGCAATCTTGAACTTATCGAGTGTTTGTACTACCCTAAACTAGTTTGCATTCCTTTGTAGTTTCTGGGTTTCTTCAGGTTATATGAATGCTAGCAGATCTTCCAGAAATATGTCCTGGTCTAACTCAGATTACAGATCTTTCTAATCAAATAATCTGCATACTGATCACCAAAACACAAGCCTATTTTTTAAAATCATCATTTGTGAGATTTAAACTCTAGATCTGCTACTTGGTAGAGTAACAACTAGACCACTTCACTAAGTCGCCACACCTATTTAAGAGAAAAATTTATTGAAAATATAATATAGAAAAAATTGAATAGTTTGTGAATGTTCAAGTAGGATAATTTGTAATAGGAAAGAAATTTATTATAACATTTAAGAAAGTTTATAGTTTTAAGTAGTTCTGTTATCTGAGTAATTGTTTTAATTAAAGGAGGGTCTGTTGCAAATATGAGATTATTATCTTCTGTATTAGATTTTGAAGTAGATTTATTTTCATTAAGTAATAGAGTTGGGTGTATGATGTATAGATCATAGGAGGTTAATAATGTTGAGAATAATACTATATAATATTTGTCTTCTATATCAGTTACCGCATATCTGGCTTACACAGTTCTGCAAGAGTTAGTAACAATCAGGTTAGATGTTAGAAAGTTGTTTAATTCTAGCCCTTCTGGGCAATTTCTGGTAATTTACTTCCAATTACTATATATAATATTATTATAATATTTTATTATTGTATTTTTTTAAACCTACACTAGTATATTGATTTGTATTTCTATATTATATATAATTTTATAAAAAAAAAAACCTATTTAATATTAGAGCTAGAGTTAGAGTAAAGTATTTTATACTAAAATTTTGTATAAATTATTTTTTGCCAAAACCCCAAAGTAGTTTTATAAGCAAAATTTTGAGTAATACAATATTCTGTGTATATATATTAGTATACAAATAGTAAAAATATTTAAACTTTATTTTTTTCAAAATGGAGTAGATTTTGGTTTGTATTTTTTTTACTCTTTCTACTAATAAACTAATTTCTAACTATATATTTACTATATTATTACTGTATATATGCTTTTTAACTCTTTATCTATTGTATTGTAAAGGCTCTTTTTATTTATTTTTACTAAGTTTTATAATGTCTTTTTTTATTTTTATTATTTTAGATATTCTTTATTTTCTTAATATTATTTATATCCTATAGTTTAGTTTTTTTAGTGTTTAGCTATTTTTTTATTTTTATCTTGGTTTATTTTTTTTATATACACATTTTCTTACCTTTTTATGTGCTAAATCAAGTAATATAATTAACTACCCAAAGTTGCTATATTACACTATTATAAATCACTTACAAATTTTACACTTAAATTTTATTACAAATTTTTCAAATTTATAATTTTTTATTTATTTTATCCTCTATATTTCAAACAATTCACCAAAATGCCCTCTAAACTTAAACTATTTCAAACTTAAATATACTAACATCTACCAGTTATAGAACATGTATACATACGGGGGTTCGGAATGCTGTACTTATTGGCCAAATAGGTTAACACGCCTCAATTTTATATGTAAATTGGAAATAAAATTTATTTTTTAAAATTACGTTTTATTTCATTCTCATACAAGAAAATAAATATAAAATCGCAAGCACAATATAGATAAAGTCTATAATAACTTAGATACAAATAATTACATATCAAATATTACAATAACGTACTAAATAATTAATAAAGCCACGTACTTAATGGTAACTAAAGAACATATAAAATATATAAAACGAATGAATAATTACAAAGTGGTAGTGGGTGTAGAAATGATGGGAACATTAGAACTAACTACGTCACCAATATCGGATGGTGTAGATGTCAATGTGTCAGTAATGTTCGTGTCAATAGCATTCATATGTGATTCAACTACAGCGACATCATGATTTGTATTATGATTTATTATTTCATCATTAGAAGGGTTAGCTATTGGGTTCGTTGTATTTATGACTTCAGCTTGATTTTGTATTGAATTAGCCGCAGAATCTGCTGCTGCTTTGATTGCTTTCTGTTTTTCTTCTTCTATCCTTTTTTCAGCCCTTTCAAAGATTTTCTGTAATTTTAATAATATAATTCAACTTTAATTTTAAAGACTTAATATAATAAAAATTTAGACATTTGAACCGATTCATAAATTCACATACCTTTGCGTAGCAATCAATATTAAATTTAAAAGGTTTTGCACCAAAATTAACCGTTATGCTTTCATTTGGACTTTCCATTCCACACATTGGATACATTTCACCCATAATTTTACTTTTATTCAATGCACCTGATTTTTGTGAACAATAAAATTCATTAATTATAATTCATTAATTATCGTTTATGAATTATAAATAACAAGAATATATAACTTACCAAAAGGATAACCATCAAAATTAAATAATAATTCAATTCCTAAAATTACACCATTTTTTGTGAAAAAAATAAATTTATCAAAAAAGTTGATACCACATCCAACAGTTTCACCTGTGGTATAAAGTGGACCAAATTTTGCACCAGTTCCACGTTCACAATATAAATTCCCATCATCTCCATGATAACCTATAGTATTTGGTTCCCATCCTATTAATTTAGAAATAAAATTTTTTTCATTATTTATAAATTAAAATTGAAAAAGAAAATAATAATATTAATTTACGATGTTAACCAAACCTGGCATTCTATTGAGACGAGTAGCTGGTTTACTTAGACCAATTCCAATACACCTAAGACATATAAAAGAAATTAATTTAATTATTTTAACACAATATAATATATTTAAAAAAATATTATTATTATTATTATTATTATTATTATAATATAATAATAATAATCATTTACGTCCAAAATTAAAACCTTACCCTCGATCTCCACAATTTACAACAGTCATTTCATAATAATACAAGCCAACCTCAGGCGGAATAGAGTAGTTTGCTCTTATTGAAGCGGCATCTACCCAATTTCTACCTGGTCCGATATATTTTACTGTTAAATTTTCATCATCGACGATTGTAATATATGGTGAACAGTCTGCAGCATTCCATTGAGTAGGTAAAGAAATTGAAGAATATAATCTTTTATTATTTTTGTATAAAGGACTATCACGAAGATAGCTTGGTAAAAAATAGTCAACCGTCATTTTTTTTTTTTTTAGTGATCTTTTGAAATAATTTCGTATAAAAAATTGAAATGCGCAGAAAGAAGTTCAAAAATCAGGGGGGGAGACATAACCTTATTTTATAATATATGTCATCATGCAAATATGGTGACACAAAAATTTAAATGATTGTTTCGAAATTAGACCCGGTTACAAAAAAAAATTAACTTTTCCGAGATGCGTTTAGTTTTGTCATTCACTGAACACAGCCTAACCCTAAGCCCGGAGCTGGAGAAATATTAAACTCCGTCATTAACGACAACAAAACAAAATAATTTGCGCAGTGTTTCATTATCAGTTTATTCTCGGGTTTATTGTCTATAAACCATTGTTTAACAACTTTGTCTATCCGATTCGTCATTAAAAAAATGATTGTCATTAGTTTATGTAGTGTTATCCTCATCAATCAAGCACGTGTATTAAAAATTACTGCGTAAGGAACCATATTTACTAAATATGTTCTTCATGACACATATAATGTTTGGCGCATGTCGTAATTGCGCCACTTAAATATTCAAATTTAACACTTGCCTTAAGCCATTTGCGTTAAACAAATTATTCACTTGATTTTGAAGATAACATTATGGTCTAATTATATCTATAAAAATCACATGTAACATTACTGTCTGTGCACAAGCTGTGTCTCTATCATAGCCAATTAAGTTTATAATCTTAAAAGTTTTCAAAAATCACATGATATTACAGTGACCGAAAGCACGTCCAAACTTTGTAAGACTGGTCGTCTTTGAACTGAGGTCGAAAGTCTTTTTTTCTGCCCTCCGTCTTGATTGATCAAATAATGAGGTCAAAATTACGACAAACCGACAAGTCAATACTACAGTACCGTAGATTCATAAAATAATCAATATATATAATTTGGTTAATTTCGGCTTTAGCATCAGTTGTATTCTTAATGTTCGTAATAAGTTCGATCTAATTCGGCATCAGTTTGTAAGGATACAAAAATTGTTACAGTCAAGATATTTAACCATTACCAGTGTACAAAAGACATTTTTTATGATTTCTATCTTCATCACAAATGCATTGATTATTTTAACAAAAGTTATTATACTCATTTAATATATATGAAAGGTTTCACTAAACTAATCAATTTTGTGAATTAGTAATATGATTTAATCTACTTGTTTTGAGAGGATTAATCATAAAAATAAAAAATGCGATGCGTACCTATAATTTACATTTAAATTTTGTAATATGCTCCTTATCGTTATGTATCGCTGTTATTTCTAAAATATTGGTTTCTTATACCTTGCTAATTGTATATAAATATATAATACACTCACAAATTTAACTTCTATCCTTCTCGAACTATTTATCATTACTTGGATTCTTAAGTTTTGTAAGTAGATACAAGTTTCGTTACATGGTTATTATTCAAACGTACTTGACTTATACTAGGAATAAATCTTAGTTAGACTGAACCAACTTTATTTGTGTTTTAGATTATCCCTCTATTTTTCCTTTCATCCTTAGTAAAAAAATATTTTCAAAGATTTAAATATATCAAAATATATCGCAAGATATTTTGAAAAAGTCTTATATGCTTACAGATTTCAGAGAATTTTTTAAAAATTTCGTTTTTTTTCTACATAGAACTTTCTTTTTCTTCCCTCCTTCGTAAGTAAAAGAGAGATAGTGTAAAACACGGAACCAAATTGGTCAGGCCTTATTAATTAGTAAAATTTTAAAAAGAAAATCTTTACATAAATAATAAATAAATCGAACATGTAAAATTTCGGAAAATTTTATATGTCTTACTCTAAATAACGCATATGTTTTTTCAAAATAACGCGCGGGTAGACGTTATTACGCGACAATACGGTATTACAAATCAAACAAGTAACCACATCTATACTAGAGATATATTTCGCGCGAAATAAACCTAGCATACATATATCTCACAAGATACCGCGCAATTTCAAATTTCGCGTAAAATCCGCTTCAGAATATTAATTGAGACAATTGATAATAAAGTTGGGTTACCCACCTTTGCATAGTTTAATAGAAATTTTACATTCTGTTTCTATATTTAATTATCTTTATCTTTTACTAATAAGTAATGTTAAAAGGACGAACCTAGTTAATTATCTTTATCAAAAAAAGACTTTCTTTAATCGAATAATTTATCCCGCGCAAGCTTGGTGCAATAATCTCATATTGTGAGAGACTACATCTTTACACGGAAAAATATATTTAATTAAATTTTGGATTTAGTAACAGAACTATTTTATATACTTTGTCTGGTCGGGTCAAGGAAAAGGATGATTAGACTATTATAGATTGCCTCTTTGAAGCCATTAAAAATCTTGATGCACTAGAAAGACGACATAGATCTATTGAAGAAGTTAACAGACTGCCAAAAGTCTTTATTATATCAACCAACCCAAATTTCACAGGAAATAAAAAATCTCAAGGCTATTGTTACTATTATTGCGCGTTGAAAAAACATCTGAAATCCAAAATCAAGTCGGCAAAATCTAAGGGCCCGCCAATCCTTACATTTTCTTAATCATAGTTAAAAACTTCCGACGAATCAGAAGGTGAAGATGAATTTGGACAAATACTTTAAAAAAAGAGAGAAGTCTGAAAGTGAAGCTACAAAAAAAAAAAAAAAGTCTAAAGGTAAGAAATCCAGGCCCAAGTTACTCTGCTAATACAGTAATTGAAAGAGGTTGTTCTTCATCAAAAAGCAAAATCAAATCTTCTTACTTAAACGATATTAGCCAAAGATCATTTTTTATCCTATTTCAAGATCTATAGTCAATTTATTTGTTTAGACATCTGGAAAAATCGAAACATGGAGTTTTATAACGCTGAATATATAGGTTTAAAAGACTCACAACGACACAAATTATTCAGCCAAAGAATTGCTTGCTACACTATGGTTTTTTTTCTTGCAATCAAATTAAACTTTATCAAAATCTTCAACTTCAAATTACATTGCAATGCCAAATTAACACCTCTTTTGAGAAAAAATAGTGCTAGTTTATTCATTCCTTCACCCTATCATTCAGTAAACCTATTACCTTAACGAAGTTTTACGTGTTCTTTAAAAATATCTTCAATCTTATACAGTCTGTAGAATGTTGAAAATCAATGACACTTTTCTGTGATTGCCATAAAATGATTAAAGATAATCAAATCCATCGAAAGCTTCGGATACCTTCGGTTTTTTTTTTTTATTTACTTTCTGTTATAACTATTAATTTCCTCATTCACAATATCTGACGTTCTTGATTGCATAGTTCATTTCCCTATTGTTTTATTGCCCACAATCTCGAATTGAAAGTCTAAATAATTTATTTTCGGAAATTCTTCTGAGAACGAAAATACTCAACTGTTGCCGAACATACGATACGCGTTCTGCGTTTTATCTCGGTAATGCACTGTTGTAACATCATGTCACTGAAATCAAAAAATTTCTACAACTTTATAAATTCTAACGGAGAACAAAAAGAAATCTCAACTCACTAGTACAGTACGTCAAATATAATCTTATGATTTCAATTTATCTTAATTTTCATTTGCCTTTTGTGACGTTGTAAGATTTATCATAGGACCGAATCAAATCCTAAACTTCGAAACGCTTATTTTATTGTCCTAAAATCTCGAAAAAAAAAAATCTTGAAAAATTTTCCCATTAAACCCAAGACAAGAAATTACAATATAATGAAATATAAATTTCTTGATGCATAGTATAATAACAAGCTTTTCGCTTAATATTAATGCCGAATAAAATCTCTTCTTTTGTAGTCTGTATTAGGCAATTGGATAAATTAGAACTGATAAACCGATTTATGATTGCATTTTTATACGTACGCTCGAAAATTGAATAATTAGAATAGTGTAACGTTCAGGCATGTGATGGAACGGTGATTTTAAACTTCCTTGTGATTAGTTAGTCGTATAACTTTTTATGAATGGCCATATGAATGATTATGACTTATCGTTATGGTTTTATATAAATTGTTATAAGAATCACTTCGAAACATCTCAATCACTAATAAATCAGATTGAAGAATATGCAAGAGAACAACTTTTGTATACACAACTTTTGTATATACTATAATAGAAGCAGAATCCTGCAAATTAAAAAATGTAATTAATTATTATTATATACAGTATCGGTATATACTGTAGAAGTGAAAAATGTATTAAATTTGTAGAAATCTTTAGCTTATATAATATTACTATATATAAATAAATGATATTTTTTTTAGCAATGTCAATTAAGAGCTAAATCTAGTTAACTTCCTCTAGAATAACTGGTAGATGTAATAACAAACAAGCAAAAAAAGTTTATGTGGAATGAAAAAAAAAAAGCGAAATTGTTAATCATTTATGATTTTCATTACACTATACTATATATAATTAAACTGTACTGTTTAAATATGACGAAAATACTTTTTAAACCAATCAACGTTTAAGATAACGGTAATAACCTACGGACTTCGGGTATTTTTTTTAGCTCTTGAATTCGAGATCGTCTAATCAAAGTTATAGGTGAGAATTTGGTCTATAAATATTATATGATAAAAACTTGATAAAACTTTAAAGTATTAGGATCAAAATCAACCTTTACCCAACCTTTAAAGCATACTTATAAGAACAATTTTATGTAAAATTATTATGTACGTTGCATATCATGTAAATTGATTGGCTAATTTTATTAAGTTCCGACTTAATAGTCCAAATTTATTGGGGGCTTAGTCATATTCCTAAATTGATTTACCTTACTTCATTTATAAAGTGATCGATGCATTGAAATGCGAACTTTTTTAATTTCATTCTTACTGGTTAATTTTTTTTAACTCGAAACTTTGTTTTTTTAAAAAATTCATAAATCAAAAAATTTTCATTATAAATGCCCAAAGAAACATTCGATCAATCATCTTTGATAACAAATCCTACTCCTTTTATAACCACTTATAGTTGGAAAATTTCAAATTTTCGTCAACTTAAAGAAAATACATGTCACGGTAAACATGTATATAGTCCTCCTTTTTGGAATAACTATTCTGGTTCCTGGCGTTTGAAACTTTATCCCAACGGAAATTCAATAAATGATTATTCTATAAAAGATTATTTAAGTTTATATCTTGAAGCAATCCAAACTCCATACGAACAATTTCACAACATTTCTTCGCGACGAATAAGATTCAATTTTAGACTTGAAAAATTGGATCTTGTAAGTAGTCAACCATCAAAAATTTTTGATTTATGTAATCAAAATTGGTTTATGAATCATGAATTTCAATTTGATGGTGATATTGATTGGGGTTTTACAAAGTTTTGTTATTCTAATAAAATTTTTCAAACTGAAGCTGATAAATCAAAAAAGATTGATCTAATCTTTCATGTTAATATTATAAATGATGATAACGACCAAGATAATAATGAGGAAAGAAATCTTTATTACACTTATACTACCGGTAATGAAAAATTCTTTGAAGATCCTTCTTTTTCCGATATCGAATTTGAATTGGATTGTGGGACTCGTATCAAAGCTCATAAAGTAATTTTGGCTGGTGGTTCTGATTATTTTGAAAAAATGTTTAAAGGAGGTTGGAAAGAAAAGAATACTATGTGTATCAAGATTCATGATATCTCTTACAAAAGCTTTCGAGGAATCTTATTTTATATTTACACTGAGAAATGGATGGATATAACTGATCTTGACTTGTTGAAAGAAATGTACGCTAAAGCTGATATGATGGGTTTAAATAGATTGAAAAAAATGGTTTCCAATAAAATTTGTGGAATGTTGAATACTGATAATTGGGATCAAATTTATGCTTTTGGTTGGGAATACGGTGATTCTCAATTTAAAATATCGGGTTTTAATTTTGTTGCTGATAATTGGAAAGCTGTAAGAAATAGCGAGAAAATGATTATGTTATCTGAAAATGGGAATTCTGAATTGATTGAAGAGATTGATTCTATATCTCATATTTTGGGTGCAAACTTTGATGGAATGATGTTTTGTACTTAGCTTATAAAAATTTTTACCTATTCTTCGAATAATCTTAGTATTTTTTTTTTTTTTTTTTTTAGCTAATATACAACTTATACATTAAAAATGCATTTGGGCAATTTAACAAATCAAAATTTGTTATTTTATAAATAGTAAACATAAATAATTTTTATTTGCTCTCTTCTCCTCAAAATCTGTGTTAATGTATATATACATGATTGAAACGAAAGACTTTTTATTTCGAGTTATAGTTGTTTGATAAGACCATACTTCCATGTCGAAAGCATAAAAACTACCTTTTGAACCTTTTGAAAATTGTGAGCCGAGTATTATTTAAAGCTTAATTTTTTAAATTTATTGCAAAAAAAAAAATGAAAAAAATATTTTTATTTACGAGTCATACCGGTTCGGTGTTAGATTTTGTTTTATTTCAAATTAAACGGTTTTCTAAATTAATTTTTCTTAAATTAATAAATAGAACAATGGAGATATTTTAAGTTGTGACTCTTTGGAACACCATTTATAGTAATCGGACTATAAAATATAGGTTACAATTATTGACGAATGTGTTATAAACCTTTTTTAAAATTAGTAATATTAAAAATTAAAACTTTAAAATTTTGTTACTATAAATTATAACATGTTTGAAAGTACTAAATAATTTTATTTAGATATTGAATATTATTAGTATAATTAGTAAAACTATATCCTTTGAACTAAATTCTGATTTGCTTTTTTAGTTTGTTAAAGTTTAATTTTAGTTTTTGTACACATTATCATTTACCGATTTTCTGCAAAATTATTATTTTTTAAATAAAATTTAAAATTTTTATACTTTTTATTAAATATATTTTTGCTAATTTTGTTAAAAGTATCTTTTAAATTTATTGAAAATTTTAAATACTAAAAACCTTTTTTAAATAAAAATAAATCTTTTAAAAATTATTATTATAACAATATTTATAAAAAATTGATTATAATTGATTTTCAAAAAATTATATATCACACCTATGGTGTTCAAAATGTAACATATAAATCAAATAATTTTATCAAAACAAAAATTAAATTTTGATTAAGATTAGGGTTAGGGCTAAAGGCTAGGATAAGACAAGAGCTTAGTTTATACCAAAATTTTACAAGGAATTTTTTTTAGAATTTAACTAATTTTAACCTCTGGTTAAAATTATAAAATTTAACTATCTTTTATTTTTATAGAATTTTTTTATATAAATAATTATTCTTTAAAGATTAAGATTAGAATATTGGCTATATTAAGTTGATATGTAGCTTATTTATATGCAAAATTAGATGCTAAAAACTTTTACTTAATAGCTTATAACTAGTTCTTGTAATAAAAATTTGCAATATTGTTAATTTTCAATTTTTTTCTAAATTTTTTTAAAAAAATTCTTTATTTTGTTATACAAGGTCCTGCAACATGATTGGTAAATTGTGGGGTGGTTAAATCACCAGGGGGCAAGTTAGCAATATTCTTATTTTATTAGAGCTTAAAAAGTAGGTTTATAAATAAAATTTTGAGTTATAATCTTTTTTTTAAAAAAAACCAAAAAAACCTACATTATAACTAATTTTTATATTATACTGTAGCTTATAATAAACATTATTGTAGTGTTGAACATCAGTAGTGTAATCTAACAATGTTGTTAATTTTTATTTATAATATAGTAATATTATTTAATTAATAAAATTTTACTAAAATATAAGTTAAAAGTTAAAGTTAAACAAAATATTTTTTTGTACTAAACTAAATTTTATTTAAAAAAAATAATATAGTAAAAATTTGGGCAAATTTACAAGCTAATTTAAAAAAAATTAATAACACTATACACTATATATTAGAAAGTTGTTTTTATATAAAGTTATGTAAATATTTTATATTGAGTTATGTTAATATTTTATATATGAGCTGCCGTTAATAGAAATCAAGCAGATCTACATTTTTTACAAAAATGAGTTATATGATCTATTTAATAAAAAAAGTTATAATGGTTATTTTTTACTTATAAAAGATAGCCAATTAATATAATAAATTTTTAAATTAAAAACAAAAAATTACTTTGTCTATTTGTGAAACCTTTGTACATCGATTTTAGCTCGGAGACCGGATATGTCGATCATTTACTAATTAATGCTGTCAATAGAAATCAAGCAGATTTATTAGAGAAATCTGCTTGATTTTTATTGACAGCTATTTTTTTTAATATCAATAAGAGTTGTGCAATACAATTGCGCGAAACCAGGAACGTGAACTTTGAAATTGAGTTGTCCCAGATCTAGAAGTGCAGGTATAATAGCATGCCTTGTTGTTATTAATGAGTTCTGGCATTTTTTGCCGTAACTCTAAAAACTTTTTGGCATTCGCATTTTTAGTCAACCAAGATTTGACTGAGGTAAGATTAATTTGCTTGATAAATATTAGATTAAAGCTGGTATTTGAATAATTTACTAATATATAAACCAGTTTTTATTTAGCGTCACTCTAATGTGAAATAGCCTTGTAGTAAAATAGCGAATAGATAAATTACGTATTACTAGGAAGTAGCGCACAGGTTTTTCATTATACTAGTATTCTTTGTAAAATTTTCAGTACCAAGTGCTTTAGCATACTTTATATTGGTCGTCTTATTAAGCATGATACACCAACTTGATATATTTGAATTAAAATGTAATTACACAAAATTTTACATATTAACTTACAATTAAATAAATATATTTAATATTTGAAGAT
>CAJVPY010002506.1:0-15994 GCA_910591965.1 Dentiscutata erythropus | reverse complement strand
ATAAAAATAACTATAAGAATTAAACTATATATATTATTTGCTTGAATTTGATTGGCTAGTTTAGTATTAGGTGGGGAGGGGTGGTACCCTCTTAAGAGGTAGAAATCACCTAATAAATGTTCCCACCCTTAAACTAAAACAAAAAAACCTAGGTCTAAAAAATATATTTAAAAAAATAAAGTATTATTTAGATATATTCAAAATCAAGATTGTATTCAGAATTAAAATTATATTTAGAATCAAGATCATATTCAGAATTAAGATTATATTCAGAATCAAGATTATATTCAGAATCAAGATCATATTCAGATTCAAGATCATAATTAGAATCAAGATTATATTTAAAATCAAAATTGATAAGCAAAAAAACTACTTTTTGAAATTCTTAAAAGCTAAAATGAAAATCTAAACTTAAAAATATTTTGAATCTAAAAAAAATATTTAAATATATTCAAAATCCAAAACAAAGAATAAAGAAACTATACTATTTTAAAATTTCTAAAACTGATCAAAAACTAAAGCTAACCTAAAAAAAAAATATTATACTTAATTAAACATAAATCAAATAAAAGCTTATGTGCTTATAACCAAAAAAAAACTATCTGGCCAAAAACAAAACCAAAAATTATATTAAAATGCCTTTAATTAATTTTAATTCAGTTTTGATACTAATTATTTAGTAGCAATTACTATCAATTGATTCAATTAGCAACCTGTTTAAAAATTTCTTGATAAAAGTAAAAAAAAAGTATAAATACAAAAAATTAAAATACAAAATTAAATTAATTTTTTTCAGTACAAGATAGTGGTCTGCAATATAAACAATATAAATTAAAAATTTTATAAATTGTCTAAAAAATATTTTCTAGTTTTATTATATAACAATTCTGTAGCTAAAATAACTGAAAAACAAAAAATAATTGTTCAACAACTAAAGCACTTATACATAGAAAGAAAAAAACTCAAATCAAGTGTAGATATTTAAAATCTAATTTATAAATATTTGGCTATATATCTAAATTTTATAAGTCTACTAAACTTCTCAAGAAAACAGAAAAGAACCAAGTTTTACTGATTCTAATTGGCAAAGCTTATAAATTAAACACAGCAAGAGCAAACTCTCTACCAAATATCTTCAAAGTAGATAAAGCAGTAAAAGTTAGTTCTCTATATAAGCAAAAGTATTTCAATATTTGTTTTGCTTTAATTGTAAACTTTATAATCTAAGTCAAGTCAAAAACTATATTGAGTTACATGGTTATATTTCACTTAATAACCCTATTAATTACCTATTTATAAAATATAATATCAATTAAACTAATTTATTTAGATTATAATTTTTTACTATTTAAATATTATACAATCAAATTCTTTACAACATGAAGAGTATGCAAAATATATTTCTATAAAAAGATGCTAAATCAAATTATGCTACAAAATTATGAATCTACAACTTTTATTTTTGCAAAAAATATTTAAAGAAATCACACAATTTTCACATTTTTTTGCAAACTGCAATAAATTAGTTGGCAATAGATTGACAGAAAGAATGTTAATCGATAAGCAGCACCTCTGCCGATTACTAGTGATACTAATTAGAATCGATTGATAACAAAGCTGCTAATTAAATCAATTAGAATCACTTTGATTAATATCAAAATTAAATTAAAATCAATTATTTTTTAATCAACTATGCATCGATTAGCTACCAATATTAATTATTGTTGATTTTCCTAATTGATGACAATCGCCTCTGCAGCTAGTAATCGATATATACCCTATTTAAAATTTCCTGATGTTTATATATAATTGTATAAATTTTTAATGAGCATAGTGGAGGACTCAATCTCTACGTAAGTGAGACAAACATTAAGTTTTTGATGCATTTTTATTATAAAAACATACTTTTTTGATACATCTACAAAACAGTAATTTAAAAAATTTTTGTTTATCCGCATGCATTTATAATCTTATACTTAATTGTAATAATAAAGGCATGCCAGTACATAGCATGCATTGTTAATTATATGGGCTCTTGACATACTGCATTATGCATTATTTAGTACTAAATAATAAAATAAATATTATCATTTTAAATGCTTCATCGCTTTAAAAATATTTCATAATTCTCGGCAACCCAAAATTCTTAGGCACACATGTATATACCAAAGGCAAATATGTACCCGAGATAAGTGAAAGAATTAGATCAAGGTTACTACGAAAAATAAAAAAAATAATTACAGTCAACACTTTCTAAGTGCAAGTCAATGGGCTAGCAAAATATCTTGTATTTAGAGAGAACTTGCACTTAAAGAAAACTAAATTAATATATAATTAATTATCTCTAAATGCAAGTTTATAAGTTTAAAAAAATATCTTGCACTTAGAAAAAAAAAACTTTAATTAAATAAGTCAATTTAATTGGTTAATAAAATATCTTGCAATTAAAGAAAATAATTTTATATATGCTAGCTAAAAAAAACTCTTGCACTTAGAGAATAAAGAACTTGCATTTATGTTATAAGTCCCAACACAGGACCAGACTATTTAATTGCATTTAGAAAGAAGTTGCACTTAGAGGGGTTGCACTTAGAGAGAGTTGACTGTAGTAAGTATGAAGCAATATATAGTAATAAAAAAAATATTGACAGTTAAATTTACGCACAATAACGACAAAAATTATTTTTGATTTGGCGTAAATAAAAATTGGCAAAAATATTTTAGGCAGCCTAAACTGGAAATATTTTCGTCAGCTGAAATTATTTACGGTTTAGGCTGCCTAAAATATTTTCGGCAATTTTTATTTACGGCAAATCAAAAATAATTTAGGCACCCATCTATACGAGGGGTGCATTTAGGGAGGTCTCTCTGTATTAATTTACATAGTATATTGATTTCTTGATTATAATCTAACTATGTATTATAAATATTTAAGCTTTTACATATTTGTAACATTACAAACTTTGGTTAATATATGTCTACTAAATCAATACAAATAAAAAAAATTAATATTTAAAACTATAAAGTGCTAACTAATATATAATTTGTATTTGGAAGAATAAAATTTGATTTATAATTAAAAATACTATTAATATTTTTGTGTTTTGACGAAGACCCTATTAGAATAAAGCACAAAATCTTAATCTGTTTATGGCATTTATATAACTTGATAAGACTATACAACTATGATATCATAATCTATTTAACATTTACTTAACACAAAATATATGTATGTATATACATTTTCAAAAACGATCCTATTGGAAATCTCAGAATTTTTGTTTTGATCGTGTAACATTCTTAAATCTGATTTGTTTGCGCAACAACAATTGTCACGTAACTGTAACTTTTGGTGGCGATACAGTACTGATCCGTTCGGTATCCGGGGAACCGTTAAAGCCCGGTTCGATCATAAACTTAATTAAATTAAGGTTAGGGTCAGATTAAAGTCCGTATGGATAGGTTTTATATGTAAAATCGACTGCCAGATATTTTTTCTTAATGCACAAAGATAGGTTTAGACATTTGTTGTATTTTTCGCTTTTTTTACTTTTTTTGCTTCGTGGGTTCTACCACAAAATCGTGAAAACCATTTTCCCGAAGAAACATAATACCGATTAAATTGGCCAACATTATAGCTAATGCTGGCTATCTTTGTCGGTATTAGATCCTTTCGGGATTTTGTGGTAAACCCATCTGGATGATCCGTGTAAACAAAAATTCATAATTTTGAGTGGTCAAATCTTGTGATCGAACTTGGCTTTAATATAATATTAACGGATCCCGTATCCGGTAACAGGTGGTTACCCTGACGATCATTTCCATTACCCGACTTCACACAGGATCACAATATACCAGCAACTAATAAAATGCTAACCTAACCCAATGTGATATCGGGTAAATGACTTTAGGGAAATAAATTTCGGGGAAATGAGCGGCTATCGTAACAGGCAGTTTATTCGCTATCTGTATCCGTTTTGATCATTAATCCGTTATTCGTTCCAATTCCTGAAATACGAATTTCAGTTGTAAAATTACTGATTTTGTTATTTTTGTATTTAGCTTTTAATTCTTTTAGTCTTTATAAGGTAGTAGCGGATATTCTGATAAATTCAGATAATTTATCCGTTACAAACAGGCCTACCAAATAATTGATTGATTGTGGGGGCAATTAATTGCAATTTTTAGAAATCAATTAATTGATTGGTGGCACAGCCACAACGAGTCAATTAATTGTGGGTTCACTAATACAATTAATTAGTAATCCTTATTTGTCGCATACAATAATTCATCACACTAAGTGGCAAATTGCAATTATTCGTAATTTAATTGGTTTACCAATTATTCGGCACCCTGGTTATAACCATACAAATCTGGATAATTTATCCATTAGTCCCAACTGTCTTACAGGCATTCGGATAACTAATTGTATAATCATATCCGGATTCAAGTTATTATTTAAACATGAAAAATTTTAATTGGCAAATAAAAAAGACTTTAGTTTGCTTTATAAAGAAATGTCCAATATAGCTTGGTTATAAATATAATACTAGTCTTTACAAAATTTTATCTGAAATCTTCGAATCATTAGAGCAGTGTATCTTTTAAAATTTGCAAGTATTATAATATAAATAAAATTACATATATAACGATACAAATATTTATTAATAAAGTTTATTACGTGACCATATATAGTTTGCACTTTCATAATGTTTACGTAGTACGTACTAACTTACTCTATGTTTGTATAGTGCATTGCATGAGATTAAATTTTAATACATAACAATAAATAAATTTCTACGTTTAGAATAGTGTTCACTTGAATTTATATTTAACATTAAAAAGTTGTGCGTACGTAATTAATTGCCCATGGTCTGTATTCATTAAATGTAACCGAATATGCTATTTGTTTATGTAACGTGAAAGAAACATCCAATCAAATGAGCGAATTTTCACAAAAAACTCCGCTTGGTATTACGTTCTCTGACATATATATAATACTAACTAAAAAAAAAACAAGCGTATAAAAAATAACAGTGTTAACAGATAGAAATCGCGAATTATGATGATGATATTTTCTTTATCATAAAAGTGCATAGTAATCGAGACCTCTATTCCATTTTGATAGATTTATATGTTTTATAAATCCTATGACTCGGACCTATACCGGTTTTCGTTTCATAGTGTAAACATATAAATTTTGGTTTACTATCTCACATTCCTTTCTCTTTTATTTTAAAAACTTTCTTTATTCAAATTTTCTTTAGAAAAAATGTCTAATTTATCCTTCTTCTATTTTATAACTTTATTACTTTTTAATTATATTCATTCTGTACAATGTCAGACTTTGTACTTCGCTGGTGGTATTGACTTCAACTCATATTATACTAGCACTAACAAATTGTATTATTATGGATTATCCAATTTTTTTTACTTAGATTTATCAAATATAACCCTTGATGGGAATACCGTTATTGATTCATCTAAA
Organism: Dentiscutata erythropus; assembly: GCA_910591965.1. Taxonomy (NCBI): domain Eukaryota; kingdom Fungi; phylum Glomeromycota; class Glomeromycetes; order Diversisporales; family Gigasporaceae; genus Dentiscutata; species Dentiscutata erythropus. Next base: position 10,506 of record CAJVPY010002506.1, on the reverse strand, counting down.
TGGATTCAAGTCGCTAATTATGAAAGTTTCTCTCTAGCATATTGGCCATTTTTAGGTGGTATATCAAGTGATAAATTGTTCTTTGCTACATCGTCTTCTTACGGGACGTCTGCAGTGGTATCTATTGTAGCATATGATACTACATTAAACAAATGGGTGACAAATAGTAGCATCACAGGAAACCCTGGTCAAACTTTTTTAAACTTTGAAGCATGGATTACCGATAGAAGTACGGGAAAAGCCTATTCGCTTCAATATATTTCCAACATTATAGAAATTTTTGACACAGTTAATTATGCATGGGCAAACAGTTCAGTAATTCCACAAACATATCAAACTTATGTCAGCACATATTTGTCAACTTTATACGGTCCACCTCAAGTTTTGTTACCAAGTGGCATAATATTATATTTTGCTAGTGAATCGTCTTCATCTATAATTAGTAGTACAACAACGTCAATGGGCAATATATTATCATATAATATCAAGGCAAACTCATGGCAATTTATTGTAAAGTCTTTTTAATATATTGATGCTTAATTTATTAAACTGCAATGAAGTAACTAATTTTTATATATACTGTAAATATATAGAATACTACAGGCCAGATACCTAGTTTACGTACTGATTACACGGCTGTTTCAGGTAAGTATTAGCAAATTCAAAAAAAAAATTTAAATGAATAATTATTTACAATGCATTGTTTATTAATTATTAGTTTCAGACGGACGCGTTATTATATATGGTGGAACGAGCAACACATTAGCTGCCAGTCCATCCATTGTAGTTCTAAATACTTCTAATTATGTGTGGTCAGCGCCATCGGAAGTAAATCCTATTGGGCCATTAACTCAGCATACCTCTGTTATAGTCAATAATTTCATGATTGCAGCATTTGGTAATTATAATTGTTTTATATTTAAATGTAATATACTGGATAAAAAAAATTATTAATATTTTTATTGTTATTAACTTAAAGGCATAAATGCGACAGATAAAAATATTCTTACACAAAATAATAAAAACATTTATAAATTGGATGTATCAGATCCATTAACTTATAAATGGTCTGTATTATCCATTTATAAAGATTTAACTACGTCGGTACCTATATCACCAACATATGCAATACCTAATATACCGACATATAACGGTTTTAACGGTTTATCGAATCCATCATCCCAATCCTCGAATAATAATAATAATAATACTAATTTACCTATCATCATTGGTGTTGCCGCGGGTGTAATTGTTCTTGTATGTTTTGTTGGGGTTTTATTCTTTAAGAAAAATAAAACAAAAGTGGAGGATTATATTCCGACAGCTGGTAGCAATCGTGAAATGGATTATTGTGAAATGAATTATATCCCGACAGCTGGTAGCAATCGTGAGATGGATTATATTCCAACACCTGGTAGCAATCGTGAAATGGGTTATATTCCGACACCTGGTAGCAAAGGTGTCATCTAATGTAACTTTAGACCTTTATTATTAATAGAAATATATTTAATGTATTTTTAAACCTCTTCATGTATTTTCTGCGAATATAGTGTTAATATTACTGCATATATTAAAATAGCATAAAGAAATACCCATATTTTGGGGTTATTATTTTTGTATATACCTATTTCTGCAAAATGTTATAAATCTCAAAGTTGTATGCTCTTATGAAAAAATTTTCTTACAAAATTTTATTAAAAGTGTAGGAATGTGCTAAAACATGCAACCTATTGGGTAACGTATTTGGCATTTGGTTTCTAAGTATACAAGAATTTTCATTTGCAACGAAACTAAGAAAATATAATATTACATATCTAAAGTTTTTCTGGTATACCAAGAAATTTCATGCAAAGATACCAAGAAAAATGCAGTATTAGTTGGAAAATTGCTTTAAACTATTAGAAATATTTCAACATTCGACACTTAGCATGTCAAAATTCTAAATCAGTGGCGAAATTCTAAAATAGTGTCGAAATTCTAAATAGTGTCGAAGTGTCAAAACTAAATTAAGTGTACACGGTATAAAAATTTTCCAGTAAAAAATATTATATTATCATCGCGCCTTGTGAATTATTATTACTAATAAAAAACCTGCCCATGATATATAGATATTGATGATTATACTTCTATATCATTATTTGTAATTACGTCATCAAATTAAACTACGTGCATGCATATCTGATATGTATATTTCGATTAAAATTTCTTAAAATATTTTTAAAAAAGACCAGTGAAAAAGATGATAAATCAGTGATGACGTAAACATACAAATATAAGAATTAGTAGTATATCATCAATAACATGGCTATACGATAATAAATAATTATGTATGTTGTAAAGACTGAATCAGTAAGCGCGAACAGATTTGAAACAACTAAGTTATAAAGCTTGATATTAATCGTGCAAATAACATAAAATCATATTACTATATTTAATCAGATCACTACGCTTTCTAATCCATCAAAAAATTCCTTGTTTTTTACAAAACAATATTATTTCCAAAGATTCTCTATTGAATTCTAATTATCAAGTATAATATCCATTATATATTAGTTCTTCCGTTAGTTACTAATAAATCAAAATTTTGGGTTTGTTTTTTTAAACAATATTTTTATCAATTTTGAACGAAGAAATCTTGCTAATGGTCTGCTTATTCTCAATGTTCAAAACTATTTTCATATTCTACAGATTAATAGGATTAGAAAATGGTCATAAACATTTAAATTAACCTTCGTTCAAAGGTCAAAAACACAATAGTAAACTTCAATAGGCTAAAATTGATTATTAATAGACTAGTATAATTTTTTGGCCAATCATAAATTTGAATTTTAATATTATTTCAAATTCCTGATTCCCGTATGGTGTAAAGCACAAAATTCACTGTAATTTGAAAAGCGCAGTAAAATTTTATAGGCCGTTATATTCAGGGTTCATTATAAAGAAGTTATCCAAAGTTAGTAAGAACGAATATGTCCAAATAATTTATTGAAATATGAATGATAATAGATACAAGTGAATAAGAAGAAAATAAAATCTTACATTTGCATAACGATAGGTTGCATCAAATTAATTGATATAAGAGGGTCAGTGATCAGGTAACTGATCTTTCTTTAATTGGTGATTACGCTGGATTTCTTGACATTCCGGCAAAGTAATGCGGTGTCGAAATATACATTAGTTAAACATCCTTTCGACTAACAACACTAGAAAACTGACAGGAGCGATGTACAATAATACATAAACAGTTCGCGACGATACCAAGAGCGGTACCGGAACTTAGGTGAATATGAATATTGTTCGATTGTTATATCGAATATAGTAAATATTCGCTTTTTCATAAATAGGTTTGTTTTGGGTCAAGGTTGATATGCAAAAAATAAATTGAAGGATATTGAATAAGTAATAAAATTTTGAAACTAGAAAATTTTGGAAATAAAGGACCCTTCGGACTGAAAGATTTTGTCCATCCATAATAAATGAATGACCGGTATAATGTTATATAATAATTTTAAATTGTTTTAGAAAATTACTCCGTTATAACGAGTGTAGAGTGTATACAGTATGTATAATAATTATTTTCTCTACTAGGTATTTTATCAAAACTCTTGAACAATACTAAGATCAGCATCGGTTATTTCATAAGCTTCCACATTTATAGCTTTTAAAATTTTTGAAGTATTAATTAATTTACTTGGATACATAACATCATTTTGTTGATGTTGTTGTGAAGTTTCTAACAAGTTTGAAATATTATTATCTGCTGATAAAAATGCATTACTTATTTTTAGTTGATCTTCTTTTAATAGATTTGATTCTGTTTTGAGAATATTCATCCAATATTCTAATTCTTCTTTGACATCTTTAGCAGATGGTCGGTCCATTGGATTGGCTTTCATACACTGCATTGCAAGGTCTATGTAAAAATCAGGCGTTCCCTGAGAAAATTCTGGACGCAATCCATTAACAGTAATTTTTATTGCAAGTAAAGTCTCATCATTATGGCGTTCATTTTCAAATGGAAACCTTCCAGTTGATATCTGTGACATGATAACTCCTAGGCTATAAACATCCGATGCTTTTGTAAGCTGGTAGCCTGATAATACTTCAGGTGCAACAAATGGTAATGAGCCATATATTTCGCCATTTTCATTATTCCTATGGGAGTCGGCTATTCTGGATAATCCTAAATCGCAAATTACTGGACGTATTACCGACTTTTCTCCATAACCATTATATACGATAAAGTTTTTACCATTTACATTTTCGAGAATAACTGCCGCATTAGAGACTTCATTAGTGTTAGTAATAAGTATGTTTCCACTATGAAAATCTCCATGGATATATCCAATCCTATGAATGTCGTCTAAATTTACTGCTATCAACCAAAGTAATTGTACCTTTTGTTTCCAATCAAGACTCTTGAAATTTTTCGATAGATAGTTTTGAAGATTCCCATGATCAGCATATTCAAAAACCATCATATATACTTTTTCAATCTCGTGGTAGGTTATCCCATGAATTTCTAAACCATGCTTCATTATATCATATATCTTTTGACATTCATAATGGATTTTGAACTTATATACGTAAAATAAACAAATCAATTATTATATTTGATTAAATATAAGCGATTATATCTTACCTCGTCTAAAAAATTTAGTTCACCCAAACTTTTAAGTGCAACTGTACATGATTTTTCACGCGTTGTCGTAACTTTGAAGTTATTATCTAGATCACCTACATCATAGAGTCTTTTACCATCAATCCATGTTGCAGAATAAACTTTGCTAAAGCCTCCCTTTGCAATAAATTTAATATTTTCCAATCTACCAAAGGGTATCCATTCAATTATTTTATGATAATAATTACATTCACTGTGTAATTTTTTTATAAAATTATCAATTTCCTTGTTTCCGCTAGTTTTCATGATGTGAAGATCACATGAATGACACAAAGCAAATCCGGTATTATATCTTTTACAATTTTCACAAATCTTAAAGTTTTTATGTCTTCTTCTGGCAAATTCATCAATCGACGAAAGAAGATTATTTAAACCCGGAAAATTAAGAAGTCTCCCAGTATAATATGCTTCAGGATGATGTACGGATATTTCATAATTTGAAGCTCTTTCCTGTTTCAAGTCTAAGGCTTTACATACTGCAATAGACTCCCTGTACACATCACCTGACATTTCAGAATACTGTTTATCACAACAAAATAACAAATTTCCAAGGATATGGTATACGTCTTCCACTGTAAATCGATTAAACGGAAAAGGATCCCAACAATTTTCCATTAATTGTACATAGATTTCTGGCAACTCATTTGTTACTTTTGGTCTGGCGCCAGAACAGATTTCAATAATAAGACGACTATCGTGTGGAACATCATCAAATGGTGGTACGCCAGATGAAACTGACCACATCAACATTCCAAAACTATAAATATCTGCTGCTTGAGTATATGAATCACCTTTTAGTACTTCGGGAGCTACATATGGGAGTACACCATATAGCTCTTCATTTTTTGGTGAATAATTTTCTGACAGTTTAGCGAACCCAAGGTCACCAATTTGAAAAGTATCATAATCTGATAAAAAAATGTTATCGCTATGTAAATCTCCGTGAATTAAATTTAAGTCATGAATTCCTTTAAGTCCAGCTATGATGGCGGCTAAATGCTGCAATTTGACTTTCCAAGATGACATACAAATTTTCTGCAAGTTGCTTCTTAAACTTCCACCTTGAGAATAATGCATTACGATTATGTATTCTAAAGTTTTTGGATCCTTAGTGATTCCAATTAGTGGTAATAAACAACCCGATGCAGATTTATACGACTGTAAATGGTATTTCACCTATTAATTAAACATTAAAAATAATATAAATACCTTTGATGAATAGCTAATTTGCAGCCAGAAATTTAAATTAAATACGGTACCTCATTCAGGAAATCATTTATATTCGACGAATGACGATGCTTCAATGAAACAATGATACCATTAGACAAATCATCATAAATTTCACTTGTAGTATTATCGTTATCATTGCTAACATAATTCCAATTATTATTGATAGACTTTTTTTTTCGAGACCAATCATTTGTTTGATGATTCCATTCTTTGATGCGTCCATTGGTCCAAATGGCTTTATATAGTGTACCGGAGTCCTTATTTGCAATATACGTGATTTTTTTTAATTGATCATATGGAATCCATTCTAAGGACTCTTCATATTTTTTTGCATTAAGTTGAGAGTCTCGAATAAATTCGTCAATATATTTGTCACCACTCGTCCAGTTTGAAAATTTTTGCTGAAATCTTTTAGCATTGCAAGATTGACACCAAGCATGATTTACATACGGTTGATTACATACTAAACACAATGTACTCAAATTTAAAGATGACTTATTATCGTTATTTGAACTTGTAAGTGATTCATTGCCATCATTTGAATTTGCAAATGGTTCTTCACTTAGCAATGAAGGTTCATTATTTGATTCAATTTCTGATAATTTACTTAAATCTTCTAATGCTTCTTCATGTCTACCCATTAAACGATAAATTAATTCCCGAATTTTTAATGCAGACACATCGTCTGATTTAATTTTTAATGAATTATTTAGGTCAGTAAGTGCATATTCATATTTTTTCATCTTATAATATACTTCTCCGCGTTTTCTTAAAGCAAACGTATTATCTGGTTCAATCTTCAATGAATTTTTCAAATCCTCGAGTGCCTTTTCATATATACAGAGTTGGCAGTAGGTTGCTCCTCTAATTCTCAAGTTCATTGCCTCTCCTGATTGTATATCCTGTATTCTTTGCGATTCATCTAGATTATCAGCACCTTCGTGATTTACTCGATACCAAATACCTTTGTTCAATGATTCATTTAAGTCCATTAGTGCTTCTTCATACCTGCCCATTGCATAATATGTTACACCACGTTTCCCTAACGCACTCTTATTATTCGGCTCTATTGCTAGAAATATATTTAAATCTTCAAGTGCTTTATCATACGCCTTTATCATGCAATAAGCTTCTCCGCGATCATTTAATGTAGATATATCATTCGGTTCAATTTCCATTAATTTATTAAAATCTACAAGTGCTTCTTCAGGCTTTTCCACCACGAGATAGGCTTTTCCTCGTCGCTTTAATGCGCGTACATGATTTGGTTCAATTATTAAGACTTTGTTATAATCTGCAAGCGCATCATCATATTTTCCCATATACCTCGAAGTAATATTGCCTCTAAATTATTCTGTTCAATTACCAGTGATTTATTTACATCTGTAAGCGCTTCTTTGAGTCTGAATGAAAGTCTATTACAATCTCCTCTAGTGAGTAACGCTCTTATATTGTTTGGTTCAAGATCAAGCAATTTATTAAGATCATCATGTGCTTCTTTATATTTTTTTATCGAAAGATGACTTATTGCTCGAACATATAATGTATCAACATTATTCGGTTCGAGTTCTAATAATTTATCAAAATCTTCAAGTGATTTTTCAAATTTACCTAAACGATAATATGCTTCTCCTCGTAATTGTAATGAATTTACATTATTTGGTTCAAGCTCTAATAATTTATCAAAATTTTCAAGCGCTTCTTGAAATTTACCCGTATCATAATCTGCCTTTCCTCGATAATACAGTAAATCTGAATTATTTTGTTCAAACTCTATTGACTTATTAAAATCTTCATATTTTTTTGCCTTAAAGTGTTTTTTTATCTTGAGGCATTTTTTCAAGAGATTCATTTTCATAAGTATTGCGTACTAGAAACAAAATTAAAAGTAGAATGCATTCTATATAAGCAAATAAATACAATCTCGCACTACATTTAAAAAATGAAGTTCTTTATATGAGAATTGATTCACCCTCATGACTATAAATATTATTTTTTTATTTTGATTTTTTATTTAATGTTTTGATCTTGGCACGATTATCTTTACTGTACTTGATTATATCTTTTTTATACAATATGACCATTTTTGCCATGTTTAGCTATTTCAATTTTACAAAACCAAAGATGGAAATTTTTATCATAGCTATTTTTGTATAATACTTGAAAGTAGCTAGAATTTATAACTATATTTATTTATCGTACTTTTATGTTTTCCTTATATTAATATAATTATTGTCAGGGACGATGCTGAAATTCGATAATCTGATTAGTTGGAAATTTTTATCGGTGTTTTTGCATAATAATAGATAGTAGCTAGAATTTATAGCTATATTTATCTATTGTACTTTTATTTAATTTAATTGCTGAAATTCGATAATCTGACTAGTTAGTTTTAGAGTTATGGCAAAATTTAGCCAATAGGATTCTAAGTATAGGATCGATTTTATTAATGGGTGCTTTTCGAGATCTCTCTTTATTAATTTATTAAAAATGCTGGGTTATATAAACTTATTTTATACTTTTGTAATATTCTTTATGAACAAATATATGATAGTATTGGATGAATGCACCATTTTGCAAACAGGTATAATTTCACGTTTCGGTTAAAGGATAGTCTCACATTTCATTATCTTAAGTCGATAGTGATAATCCCACTGCCAAAAATTGTAACCATCTTCTGTCAGAATTAGTGGTGTAGACGTATTCAAAAAATTACAACCCAGATTACGTCACGGCATGTAGTAATAGCCGTCGTATTATTGCAGCACATGTGAGGTAATGCCGTTTAAGGTATTATATGCCGTAATGTGTATAACGTAATAAAAAAATATTATATAATATAAATTCCAAAAATCAATCGTATCGTATCAACTTTATATAAAATATGAATTACCAAAGCAAAGTTCTTTTTTTGCACTTTATTTATTTATTATATTTATTATTATATTTATCTATTATGTATATTTATTATTTATTGCATTTATTTAATACATTTATTACAATGTTACCATGGCCGTTTCTTCAGCTAAAAATTCATCCACTAATCTCTCAGGTGAATACTCCATATTTCCAGGATCATTTAGTTCACTGGCGCTAGTGCTATTTACTGTAAGTTCATTTTCAAAGTTATATTGAGATAGGTCAACAATTTCATTAATAAGTAATGTATTTTGTAATTCTTCAAAGTTTTCAGAGATTTCTTCTGAATCCTCTTCCTCCGAAGTCATTACTTCAGCAACAGCTGAAATATTGACAGCTTCTCGTAATTCAGCTTCAGTAAGCTCTTTGCCATAATTGTTTAATTCGGATTTTATGTTTGTCATGTAATATGATCTAATCTTTGCCATGCTTTCTAATTTGTCAACACTTAATCTTGCTCTTTTGTCACCGATCATCCATTTTAAAATAGAGAAATTTCTCTCACAGCCTGTCTGCGATGGAGAAATTGAAAAAAGTCTGCATGCTAAATCAACTAAGTGCATGGGTCTGGTTTTTATTGATTCCCACCATAAAGTTGGTGTATCCATTCCAGATATATATAGTAAGTCATATGGAGATAGCCTTGCATCAAAACGCCGAATTTGTGTAATCAACTCCCAACTTTCTTGTTCTGTATGATTAAGGCTTTGCCAAAGAGAAATGGCAATAAGCGATGCCTCTCTAAAACCTTCATTTTTAAGACCAAATCCTAAAAATTTATTTTTTTTAAATAAAATTAAATTTAAAAATAATAAAATAAAAAAAATAAAATAAGATACTTGCCACGATAATGTGGATGTAAAAAATATGATAAGAGATAAATAGGGTGATGAAATTCATTAAATCTTCGATTAAAAACTTTGATTGCTACTTGTTTAAACGGGTTTGTTGAAGAAATTCGATAGATTGCTACTGCAAGTTTAATTAGACAATTAAAACAATCGGCCAAATTTGCCGTGTTACTTTCTAGTATATCAATAGCTTCTTTAATTGGTGTCCAAAGAGTTTTAATTTGTCGACAGGTTGTAAAAAACTCTTCATCGGTTAATAATATAAGTATTTCCGAATTAGAAATAACATCACGATGCTCTATTAGTATCTATATATATTATATTAAAAAAAAAATTATTATTTTATTTAAATAAACAATAAAAATTTTTAAAGTAATTTATATACCCAATCAAATACAGGTCTAGTGCGTAATATAGAGTCTGTAGTAAAGAATAAAGAAGCCCACCGAGTTCGACACCACATATGAAGCTCTTCTAGTCGAATTTTCATTTCAACTAAGCCCTGCTGTAAATATGAATTACCTCTGTGTGATTCTTTAAAAAATTTTACAATTTTGTTACATTTGCTAATTAAATCTTTAATGTTATTTTCTTTAACTAAATCGGATGCAATAAGGTTAATTGCATGTGCCATGCAACGTATATCCCAAATATGGGAATACATTTCTTGAATTTTCTTCCGTGCAGAACGACAATTAGATGCAGCATCTGTAACTACTGCTGCGAATTTTTCACTTCCAACATCTTCGATTAGTTCTGAAATTTCTGATGATAAAAATTCACTCGTAAGTATTTCAGATGAATAGTTCTTTAATTTTAGAATAT